>BSBK01008022.1:190000-212760 GCA_027943335.1 Chamaecyparis obtusa | reverse complement strand
AGAAGGGGGTGATTTTCTCTATTACCAAAGGTATTTGCATCTTCTTTTTGGTCTAATTATGGGGAGTAGTAGTTGTCAAAAGCATAAACGGAAGAGGAGACTCACAAATGAAGATTTTGAAGTGTATAGAGAAATGGATAGGGTTTCCCATTGGAATAAGAGACAAGGTATGTTAGATATTAATGAATATGTCAGCATAGACCCACCTTTGAATGTGGTTTCTAGTGAAGAACATGAATTTGAAAATGAAAATGTAGGTTTTGAAAATGAGAATTTATGTTTTGAAGATGAAAATGTAGGTTTTGAAAATGAACATGTAGATGTGGCCAATGGAAGTGTGGACATTGTCAATGACAATCCACCAATTGAATATGAAGGAATTGACAATGATAATGGTGCAGAAGAACCAAATCAACATTACACATCTCCAAATTATATGAGAAATGAAGTCCCTTGAGGAAGAAAGACAAACTTCAAAATTGAGACCTTCAAGAAGAACTAAATGGTTACTTGAAATTGGTGAGAACATAATGAGCAATTTCAATGGGAAGAAATTAGAAAGAACCATTCGGTTGTGGGTTTCAAAACTTTTTGATAAATTTTTTAGGCACAAGACGTTGGTTGAGCAATGTCAAATGTTTGTGCAATTGTTAAAGATGCAGAAGATGAGACGTATGCTAGTCAAATTCAAGATTAGTGTGAACAAGAAAAAGGAGCAGAATGCTATTATTGTGAGAAATCTTTTTAGTGGTCTCAATTCCATTGGGAAGACTACCAAGGAAAAATATAAGAGAGCCGCTAGGAGGGTTATTAAAACCTCTTTAGTAAGGCATCATTTGAGAAAGGCTCGTTTGATGAGACAAAATTGTGTTGACTTGAATCTAAATCATAAAACTTTGGATAGAGCACTTGCAAGAAGAGAAATACTTGATGATTCTCTTCAAAATGATACATGGGCTTATGGTGGGAGACTTTCACGTTGTGGTAAGAAGCTTACCAATGTGGGAAGGATCAAATCCAACTATTTTAGCAATCTAACTCAAGAGTGTCACCAAATGTGAAGGATGTCTTGAAGTTGAGAATTGACATTCGTGACCACACCCCGCATCCCAAACATTATTTGGAGGTGAGTCAAACAATGTTGTTCAAAAATTTTTGTAGACACATCCAACATTGAAAATAATACACAGAGCTTTTGAAGCACTGAAGCCTTTTTTTTGTGTGCCTCTTAAGATTCGAAATACTTGTTGTTGCAAATATCATGTGGAGTTTTCAATGTACCACGGATTGTTATGATCCATTCATTCTACTTTGCATACTAGTGAAATGTTGGAGGAGTGTGGTGCAAGTGCTCTTCCAAAATCATCAAGAGACGTGCTAGATCATTTTTTATGTCCTAGAGATGATGGATGTTTCTTTTATAGAAAAGATTGCTTAAATGACAAGTGCTCAGAGTGTGGTGGGCTAGTGAAGTTTTTTGAATGTTTTCATGAGGGCTGAGAACACGATTTTGGAAAGACAATTGTCCACAAAAAGGTATATGAAACCGTTAAATATACATTAAAAAGTGGAGGTGAAGGCTCTAGATGTGAGTTGGTTACTAAAGAATGCAATGTAGCTGATTTTATTTCAGATTTCAGGAAGAATATTTTTTACAAGTATGCAAGGCATAGTCACAGGTCTCAGTGTTGGATCAACAATTCAGGATGTGTAAGGACACTTTCCCAATTGGCACTATTATATCGATTGTTGACTTTGCAGAGAACTATACATTGCAGCCCCAAAATGAGTTGCAAGCTCAAAATTATAATTATATTCAAGTTTCTATTTTTGTGTACATAACATATAGACATTCCCCTTATAGTACTGTAGACATGGAAAATTGGCAAAGGCTTAAATCGATCAAAAGGTGCATCAAATCATCAAAATAGCACTAAAAAAATCAATAAATGGAACAAAGGCAATTCAAATCAAAGGAAAATTCAATTAAATGATTAAATGATTAAATAAAGCTTGAAAAGGGGAAAAACACTAAGAAATTGATTAAATTCAATTAATGACATAGTTGTTGAAAGGAAAAATCAAAATGAACCTCTTACCCTTCATGGCTAAATTTAATTACTTTAATTAATTAATAAATATGAATTTCCCTCAACAAAGGAAAAAGGAGACAAAATGGACACAAATCACTCACTTTTGTTGAAATGGTCCAGCCTTTTGAAACCATTTAAATGTTTGTCCCCCCATTTAGGGACAAAGCAAAGCCAATTGACCTTACCCAAGCATAACCATGGTTATCTCACTCTACCCCCTACCCTTGGGAAAATCTTATAAATAGAAGGCATTTTGAGGCATTATTCATCCACTCCATATCTTTGAATTGCAGCAAAGCTCTTGCAATTTGCATTCACACCACTCACTTAACATTTTCCTTGATATTTAGCTTAAATTGTTGATCATTTTAGAGATTTTCTTATCAAATAGAGCTAGAATTTGATAATTAGATCTATTTTGCATATCATTCTTAGTTCAATTCTCATAATTAGAGTGTCACTAGTGAGGATTTGCAGCTGAGAGCCTCATTTACCACTTCAATTTAGAGAACCATGAGATATTTAGATTAATTGTGCATTATTTAGATTAGTTTGCTTTGAATAGTGTAAATTCTCTTTAAATCTTGTTATTTCATGAAGGTGTAAATCACTCACACACAAGTACAGAAGATGACCGGAAGATAATCAGATTGCACTATTTTTATATGAGTGATGATAGATCGCACTCATCCGAGTTTGTCCAACATTTCTTTGAGAATTATTTTGAGTGGGTGCGAGAAAATAATATTGCTATGGATAGACATCTCATTTGGTCAGATAACTGCACAGGTCAATTAAAAAATGCATGTATGTTTTATTGGTTATGTAGAATGCATGTAGAGAGAGGTGTACCTCATATTTGGAGTTTTTATGAGGCTGTGATGGAAAAGGGGAGCATGATGGAGTAGGTGCATGCGTAAAGGGAGCTATAGTTAAGGAGCAACTGAGGATTTCAGGTGCAGATCTCATTGATCTCTAAGAGGATAAGGAAAGAAAACCGGGTACATTCTACCTTTGTTCTCAATAATAATTTAGAGAAAGAAGTAGAATTACATGCCAAATACATTGCTGTTGTAGATGCTTACAAATGAAAATATGTCTCATTGAATTGGGAATTTAGTCCTTAAATTTGTAAGAATTTTGCAAGTATTTTGGTAAAAAAAGAATCAAAAGCATAATCAATTATATCATTTTTAGCTTTGATTTTGGTTTCCCCTCACTTTGTTTGTGTTGTGCTGACTAACTTGTTGGTGGAGGGAACATTTTGCCAAGGTAAGAGAAGGATTTGGAGAGAAAAACGAAAAATCTACTACTTAAAAATGCGCCTAGCCTTTGCTAGCATCGTTTGAGGTATTTTTCTCATCAAGCTTGCACTTCCCTTAAATTGTGGCATTTTCAAAGTTCAAAAACATAGTTTAATCATAAAAGGAAAAAATAAACACTTCAATTCTAAGAACCCCTTTGTCACGGGGTTGAAAAAGAACCAAATTTGATTGTGAGTGTTTGGGATAAGGGAAAAGCAATAGGGATATGCTCTTCACTCTTTGAGTGAATCAAATTCCCAAACTTGCTCTACCAAATCCATTTTTCATGCTTTTCAATGAATATGTTTAAAACTTAGTGGGCTCGCCTCCCGAGATTGCCTTAGAAGGGCCGGTGAGAGGGACAGCCCAAAGTGGGATACACTTTCTTTTACCGCGAGAATCCGACCCACTATAAAATGAAACGCGGGTATCCTTAATGGGGTACACGACAAAAGGATTTTAGCTCTTTCGAACTTCCTCTAGTAGTCCTAACGGATTGCGCAAAATCGTGCTTTTGTGCATGTGGGAAGCCCCTTAACATAGTTGGGGGATGAAAAGCTAAGATCTCTTTTGAACGGAAAACTTACTACATAACGGTAAAATAGAAAAACTACCTATTAGAGCCATGTTTACGAACCAATTATGTGCTAGGTAGATTGTGTGGAAGCTATTCTTGTGTTAAACCTGTGAAAACGTTCAAAAATATACACATTAGAGCATTCTAGGGATATGGTACCCAATTGATGTGTGTGTTGAGATTGTTTTTATTTTCAAACAAGATATTCCAAAGTTATTGATCAAAACACCATTAAAATTTTAAACCATTTAAAATTGATCAAAAACTTTTACCTTATTCCAAAAACAGCTTATCAAGAGAAGAAAGTCAACATACCCTTAAAGTTTGTTCATGCCTGTTATTACAAGGTCACTCTCTATAAGGAAAGCATTACAAACAGACGGGACCTACAATGGAGAAGAGCTCCCATTTCCAAAGAACACTTTCATTACTTCACGAGTGACTGAAAATCCCACTAAGGCAAAGGACATTAACAACATGTTTAGTGGCACCCTAGGAAATATCGATCCCACTAACCAAGGGAACAACATGAATGGGGGCATAGATCCTAATAACAACCAAGGGAACAACATGAATGGAGGTATGGATCTTAACAACAATCAGGGAAATTCTAATAATGGAGGAAGAGATCCTAATTCTCAAGAGGCAAATTCACAAGGCAACAACTTATTGCCTCCTCATAATACAAACTTACCCCCAACTGCAGAAGAAGTCACGATTGAAAGAGCATTAGAGGCAAGACAATGTCCTTATTTCATAGAACTAATGAAAAAGACCATGCTTATGGATAAAGAAAAACACTTCATGGACTTAATACAAACGGGGGTAAAGCTACCTAAAGATTTTGACATAGAACAATTGAAGCCCAAGGAAATAGAAGACCCTATGGAAGCAATGAGGAAACAATTCAAGGCATTACAAATGGAAATTGACAATTTGAAACAAAATGGGGCTCCTAAGCCTTTCTCTATTGAAACATTATGTCCTTTTCCATTCGATAAGAGTTTGGTCATGGTGCCTTTTCCCATTAATGTAACATTTCCTAAATATGAGAGATATGAAGGAACATCTGACCCACATGATCATCTTCGGGGGTTTTGTGCATTGAGTCTTGAATTCATGCATGAATCAACCTATTTAATGAGACTATTCCCAAGAAGCTTGGGAGGAACAGCCATGGATTGGTTTTCAAAACTACCATCCGGCATAAAATCCTTTGAAGAGTTAGCATCTAAATTCGTGACTCATTACTCTTATAACATCAAGCATGAGGTCACCATGATAACGTTATGTAACACGAAGCAACAAGATGGAGAAGCCTTTCTCACATTCTTGCAAAGATGGAGGACTGCATTTGCTAGATATCTAAGAAGTGTACCGGAGAAAGAAAAAATGGATATCTTTATTAACGGTTTAAGAAGCGAGCTGAATTATAGACTAAGGATGCAATGTCCCAAAACCTTTCAGGATCTAATTGATAATGGAATTACAACGGAAGAAGTGTTGATTAAGAGTGGAGAGTTGAAATTACACAAGGAAAATAAGAATAACTCTAACTCCAACAACAACAATACCAACAATAACAACAATCCAAATAAAAGTTGGTACAACAACAATAGCCGTTATGCTGCAAGGAATAACAACAAAGGTATTGTTAATGATGGTGTAGTGGAATCCAGCAACTTGAAGGTGATTCCATTTGCCCTTACAAAGACACCAAATCAAGTGAATAATGCTAATCAAGCATATAATGCACCTTCCAACAATAACAACAATGCCAATAAGAATAATCAAGGAAACAAGGATCAAAACAGCAAGTATGATAAGTATTTGAAACCCACTCTTGCAAGACACTTTACACCCTTGGGAGAATCACTTGAAACTGCATTAAAGACTCTCATAGCTAACAATGTTATTACATTACCCGCTATTAAACCTTATGAACCAGACCACAAGCCGGGTTGGTGGGATGCTAAGCATCATTGTGAATATCATAGGATTCAGGGGCACCCTACAAATGAATGTTTACAATTAAAGAATGTGGTGCAAGACTTGATAGATAATAACATAATCACTGTTGATGGACCCCAAAATAATGAAGATCGTACGGCCTTCAAACAACCTTTTTACAAACATGATAAAGGTGAGTCATCAAATGGCAAGAAACAAAGTGCCAATAATCTCAACTTTGCGCCATCATATGATCATATTGTTAATGCTATCATCATTAATGAACAGCCTCAAAAGGAAGCAGCAAATGTCATTACAAGAGGGCAGAATTCTAGAATGACTTTACAAGGGATAGTCCCTCAAAACACCAATATCCCACCATCCAACATTGTGGTCAAACAATCTCCTACAGCAGCAAGACCTTATAGTTTGGTGGACCAATTGCAACGTACTCCAGCACAAATCTCAATCTTAGAGTTATTGAAGTTGTCACCAAATCATAAAGAGATTTTGGAAAAAGCTTTGGAAGAAACACATGTTTCTACTACCTTAGGGGAAGAAAAGTTTCAAAATATGGTAGGACATCTTGTGGCTCCTCATTGTCTTTCATTTTCAGATCAAGATGACATGTCTATAACTCATCCTCAAAATTTGCCATTACATATAGAGGTTTTGATCGAAAGGCATAGAGTCAAAAGAGCCCTTATTGATGGAGGGGCTGGCCTTAACATATGCACATTGAGTCTTGTAAAATCCTTAGGTTTATCCGAGTCTTGCATTGACCCTACAAAGAAAATCACCATAAAAGCTTATGATGAGGCTGAAAGAGCTTCTAAAGGCATGATTGTGTTGCCCATCCAAGTGGGACCAGTTAAGAAGGAAACCAAATGTCAAGTGTTGGACATGAAATTAACCTATAACATTTTATTGGGAAGACCTTGGATTCATGAGATGCAAGCTGTCCCCTCCACATACCACCAATGCATCAAGTTCCCATACATGGGTGAAGAAATCACAATTGGAGGAGACTCAAATCCATTTCAATATTGTAATGCACTCAAACCCTTGCATGAATTATACATTCCACATAATCGTGAAGGAGTTGTTCCAAGAATCACCAATGAAGATGCACAAAATCCTCTTCAAGCTAGCTCAACTACATCAACTAAGGGCAAGGAAAAAGTGAGCTACGAGGGTCCAAATGTGATGGAAAGTCCATGTGTGGCACCTAAATTGGAAACAGTGATCTACAAACCTACTAAAGAGGAAAAAGAACAAGCTAAAGCAGATCATTACCAATACATGAGTGAGATGATGAACAAATTTGACAAACAATGCAAGATTAGTTCAAAAGGGGTAGGAGAATATTCAGTTTCTCTGTTTGACATGCCCATGTCTCCTAAATCACATGGAAAACCCTCAAAAGAACATCTTCCACATAAGTATAATTCTTATTTTGTGAGGGAAGATAGCAAAGCAACATGGGATAAGGAAGAGGATGATGTCCTCCAATGGCTTTATCATGATGAGGATGGTACCCTAGACACTCCCATGGAAAGAATTCAGCATGTTAATATACAAACAGAACAATATGGGAAAGGATTTGATATTATGCAAAAGATGGGATACAAAGGAAGAGGACCCCTAGGCCAAAGAAATAGAGGATTATTAGAACATATTGAACCTGTTTGGAGGGCAAGTCATGAAAAATCCGGAGTAGGTTTTCAACATAAGGGAGAAAGTTCAAGTCCAATGCATGATTTTCATCCTCAAATAAATGCATTAGAATCCGAAGGAGATAGTGATGATTCTAGGGATTATGAATGGGATACTTTATCAGATGAGTCATGTCAAGATAAAGAAGTCATTGCTATACATACTTATGCAAAAATCCCAAAACAAGATGCTCCAATTAATGAAGAATCTTCTATTCAAAGGCCTAATATAGAACAAGCATCTAGTAGTGGAGCATGGATAGAAACATTTTGGACACCTTCAGAGGAGGGAAATTCAAACGTTAGTTTTAACCTGCTTGTGGCTTTTCCCACATTGTTTCCCGTAGAGGTCGACGAGGATTCAAGCGAAGGGGACTTTGACCCTGCTTCCATGGATCATCTTGAGGAAGCGCACATCATAGACCTAAACGATACAATGTATGAACCCTCAAACGAAGTCATGTCCATAAATCCTATTGATGATACCTTACCCAATAATTCCTTAATTTTGATACATCCAGACCTCATTGATTGGGATCAAACTGAACCACATGACTTACTTTACTTCCCAAATGACCAAGCCACAAACCAATACCTCAATGCGGTTGAACCCTCTTTCACCAACGAACTCAATACGGACATGATGACAACAGCAAGGGTCCAATCTCTTAGTCAAAAAAAAGAAAAAAAAAATTAAAAAAAAAAAATGAAAAGTTCTATTGGTGAAAACCCAACTGTGGCACCATTAGAACCAAAAACAATGAAAATAAAAGACGTTTCTTTTGGTGAAAACCCAACTGTGGCACCATTAGAAGAGAGATTGGATACTTTGCCTGAACATGAAGAAGAACGGTCATCTATTCTTATAGAACCAACAGAAAAAGTTAACATTGGCACGGAACTAGAGCCAAAGGTTGTACACTTGGCTGCATCACTTACATCTATTGAAAGAGAGGACTTTATCAAATTCTTCCAAGAACAACAAGTAAATTTTGCATGGTCATATGCCGATATGCCTGGATTGGATCCTGATTTCATAATGCATCATCTGAATGTTAGACCCAGAGTTAAACCTGTGAAGCAAAAACTAAGGAAAATGCACCCACATGTGGCTCTTCTAGTCAAGGCAGAATTGGAAAAATTATTAAAGGTGGGATTCATAAGAACAATAGCATATGCTGATTGGATCTCTAACATTGTGCCAGTTACTAAGCATGATAAATCTATCCATGTGTGTACGGATTTCAGAGATTTAAACCTTGCATGTCCCAAAGATGACTTCCCATTGCCAAGCATTGATACCATAGTGGATTTGACAGCAGGTCACGCAATGTACTCATTAATGGATGGATTTAGTGGCTACAACCAAATCAAGATTGCTCCCGAAGACCAAGAAAAGACAGCATTTACTTGCCCTTGGGGTACCTTTTGTTGGAATGTTATGCCCTTCGGTTTAAAAAATGCTGGAGCTACATATCAAAGGGCCATGACAACTATTTTCCATGACATGATGCATACTTTTTTAGAAGATTATGTGGATGACATTCTAGCAAAATCCCACAATAGAGAAGAGCATTTACAAATCCTAAGAAAAATATTCATTCGGTTAGAACAATTCAAAGTTAGACTAAACCCAAAGAAGTCTGCCTTTGGTGTCCAATCCGGCAAGTTATTGGGTTATATAGTGTCAGCAAAAGGCATTGAAGTTGATCCTGAAAAAGTACAAGCAATTCTAGAAATGGAGATTCCAAGAAATATTAGCCAAATGAGGTCACTACAAGGAAAGATTCAATCAATAAGGAGATTTATCTCTCAATTAGCAGAAAAGTGTCACTCCTTCACCAGATTGTTACACAAGGACACTACATTTATGTGGGATGAAGAATGTGATAAGGCCTTTTCTACTTTGAAGACTTATTTGATAAACCCACCTATTCTTATGTCACCTATCAAAGGTAAAGAACTGTTGTTATACATATCAGCCACAGAAAGGTCTCTAGGCATATTGTTGGCACAAGAAGATGAGCAAGGAAAAGAAAGGGCAATCTACTATCTTAGTAGAACCTTAATAAAATATGAACTCAATTATTCATTCATGGAAAGAGCATGTCTAGCAGTGGTTTTTGCATCTCAAAAACTAAGACATTATATGTTGATGCATAAGATCAAATTAAT
Organism: Chamaecyparis obtusa; assembly: GCA_027943335.1. Classification (NCBI taxonomy): domain Eukaryota; kingdom Viridiplantae; phylum Streptophyta; class Pinopsida; order Cupressales; family Cupressaceae; genus Chamaecyparis; species Chamaecyparis obtusa. The sequence continues at coordinate 202,946 of BSBK01008022.1, read as the reverse complement.
TGCCAAGATTGATCCTCTCAAATACTTACTAAGTAAAACTGCCTTAACAGGTAGAATAGCAAAATGGGTCATGATCCTAAGTGAATTTGACATTGAATATGTTGATAGAAGAGCAATTAAAGGACAAGTGATAGCAGATCACTTAGCAGATAACCCAATGGAGTCTACACAAACCATGCAAATTGAATTTCCAGATGCAGAAATTGTCAACATAGAAGCAAAGACATGGAAGTTATATTTTGATGGATCTTACACACAAGGAGGTTCTGGAGCAGGTATATTATTGGTTACTCCTCAAGGATACACCATTCCAAAGTCTTATAAACTCTTATTTCCATGCACCAATAACATAGCGGAATATGAGGCATTAGTCATTGGCATCAAAATGGCTTTAGAATGGAGTATTGCAGAATTACAAGTGTATGGAGATTCCCAACTCATAATCAATCAGGTTAATAATGAATACAATACCAAGGACATAACATTGATGAAATATAAAACCTTGATTGATGGATGGAAGAAGTACTTTGCTTTGATCACATTTGAACAGATTCCAAGAGAAAAGAATAGAGCAGCAGATGCCATGGCTACCTTGGCTTCATTGTTACAAAAACCAGATCAAAATGAGAAGTATGAGTTCTTGGTGGAAGAGTTGGTAAAACCGGCATTTAACCTTCCTGACACCCAAATTGTTGCTCTTTTACATGGACATGACTCTCCTTGGTATGGACCCATCTATACTTACCTTAAAGACCAAGTACTCCCCATAGACCAAACTCGTGCCCAAAAACGTAACTTCATACGCCAAGCTGCCCGTTACCTAATCCTTTCAGACACATTGTATCGTAAGGGTCTTGATGGGACGTTACTTAGATGTCTAGAGGAAGAAGAGTCTAAGTTAGCTTTACGCGAGGTCCACGAAGGCATTTGCGGGTCACACTCAAGCGGTTTTAATCTAGCTAAGAAAATCCTTCGTCTAGGGTACTTTTGGACAACATTAGAAAAGGATGCTTGTCAATTTGTGAAGACATGCAGCAAATGTCAATATCATGGTAATATGATACATGCATCGGCTCAAGAATTACACCCATTCATTACACCATGGCCTTTTTATCAATGGGGTTTTGACTTGATTGGAATCATATATCCTCCATCTTCAAACGGACACAAGTATATCATCACAGCAACAGAATACTTCACCAAATGGGTGGAAGCAGTTCCATTAATAACAGCAACCGGCAAACAAATTTCAATGTTCATTTTGAACCACATAATTTGCCGCTATGGTATTCCACATGCCATTATCACGGATAATGGGAAACAATTCAAAAATCAGGATATTGATGAACTTTGCATGACATTTCACATTACACATCATTCATCATCCATTTATTATCCACAAGGCAATGGACAAGCTGAGGCAACAAACAAAAATATCCTCAAAATATTAAAAAGATCAGTTAACAAATCAGGAAGAGATTGGCATGTGCACATAAATCCCGCACTATGGGCTTACAGAACTAGTATCAGAACACCTACAGGAGCCACCCCATTCTCTTTAGTCTATGGAACCGAAGCAGTTCTACCATTAGAAGTTGAAATTCCATCTCTATGGGTTTCATTAAGAGGATTGATCACTGATGAGGATTATAGGATTGCCAGACTACAACAATTGGAATTGTTAGAGGAACATCAGACTCAAGCTTATGAGCATTTAAAAGGTTATCAAAACAGGATTGCACACAATTACAACAAACACATCAAACCAAGAACTTTTCAAGTAGGAGACTTGGTACTAAGAGAAAATCCCAAAAATCAAGTTGAAAGGGAAAAGAAAGGAAAGTGGGAAGCTAATTGGATAGGCCCATTTGTGATAGCATCATCCTTTGGAACTGGAACATATAAGTTATCAGATTGTAATGGTGAAGAATTACAAGAACCCATAAATAGCATTCATTTGAAGAGATTCTACACCTAAAACAGATGAAAGAGTATAAAGAGTATCAGATGAGAGAGCATCATAATTATTGTACATAATTGAAAATGGAAAATACCAAAAACATTTGAAAATGGAAAATCCAAAAACATTGGAAAAGAAGAAAGATAAAAAAAACAGTGGAAAATTGAGCCTGAAGAAAGCAAAAACATTTGAAAAACTATCTCTTGGTGAAAACCTAGCAAATAGGCGCCTTGGTAGCAAAAAAAAAAAAGAGAATACCCAAAAGTGAAAACTTGGTAACAAGCGCTTTTGGTTCCTTTAAGTCATTTCCTTCCTAGTCACATGTGTATATAATGCATCTCATCATCCCATTTGTCTAAACCTTCATTGCATCCGTCATTTGTACATAGTCATAATAACAGTTTGTAGCACCATCCTTTGCATTGCCTAAAGTTGTCAAAATTGATACATCAAATACTTGGGGGCAGCATAAACGGATTGGAAAGTGGGTACCTCAAAAAGGATTCATATGAACAACATTCAGCCACAAGCAGAAAGAGATCAACATTTTCAGAAGAGAGATCAGATTTTTGTACACCTTTGATTGATAACGAAAAAAGTTGACTGCCACAACAAAATCCTTGAAGCCTAAATTGACTTATTATTCAGGATTAAAAATCAAAAATCATGTCATGATCAAACACTTGGAAATATATTTTGTTGAAAATCAGAAAACAATGCAAAACACTTAGATAGATTCTTTTGGAAAGTTGGTTAAAAATCTGTTTACTTACATTCATTCAATTTGTATCAAGTCTTTTTAGCTCATCAATGATGTTTCGACTAGATTGGCAATGATGGAGACATGATATTTTTCTTGACTATGAAGTGACTGTTTGGAGGAAAATTCATTGCCTTATGAGAATTCATCTAAAGACATGGTCATCAAAGAACCATCGAGGATTATCTTATAAAACAATGAGTTAACCTTTGTTTGTTTACGCAACCGGATACCTTGGATATTTAGATTCTTCATATCTAAATGACAAAATCCACTTGCAACATAGAATCCGACAAAATCGGTATTCGTACTCTCATGATTTTTTTAAATTAGTGATAGTCGTATCGATGAGACCGATGGGAAAGCAAAACGGAGGTTACCATATGAGCAGTAAATAAAAAGCGATATTCATATCATCATGTCAGTGGGCAGTGGTGATTGTATCGACTTTCCGGTCCCAAGTGCTTAATGATGAAAATATATCCTCAAGGCATTTATTTGCTAAAAGCTAGTGACACTTAGCTGCATTCATAAAAAGGTTAAATGCATTCTCATGTTAGATTAATTGCATGTGCATTTTTTTTCCCAAGGGTTTTATTTTCGCATCAAAAAGGGGGTACATGACATCATTAACAGGTTAAATCAATAAGGACAACATCATTTCAACATCATCTTTTCTACAAAAATAAAAATATATGAGATTATACTTTTTTGCATTCATTCCATATCATTAATCATTACATAGATATTATCAAAGAAAAGAAGGAAATAATCATTTACATGTGCATACATACAGATTGCATACATACAGATTGCATACATGAGAAATAACATATCAAAACTGCATTCATACATAAGATACGTTGCATCCATAGCTAATATCCATCCAAAAAAACAAATGGACATTTAGATCCATGATCTATCATTCGTGATGAAGATTGATTAACCTTATTCTTCGATATCATAGTTACCTATGTCCTAATTCGTTGTTGAAATCGAACAAAGGGAATACCCTAACTAAACATTCGATTGAATTCATTGACGTGATCGATATCAATCAAGTTGACGCAATCGAGCAATCAGACGTCCTAGAAAAGTTTGAAATAAACAAATTTTTTCTTACGCGACTTTTCTTTCTGGCGTCATTTCTTTTACCAGAGGCGACATTTCTTTTTTCAATCGCGTGATTTTATTCATCCGCATGACTTATTTTCATGGAGGCGGTATAAGATTTTCCGTAGGCGACATCTTATTATCACGCGACACCTGTTTAAAATGATTAAAATCCTGCGCGACATTAAATTTTCCTTAAGCGACACAAGATTTTCTAAATGCGTGAAAATACCTAAGGCAGGCGACATCAAATTTACTGAAGGCGACATTTAAAATTTTCAGGCGATATTAAAATGCACGGAGGTGACATTTCTTTTCACGAACGCAGAATTAAAATTTTTAAAAGCATTAAATAAGGTCATAAATGCAACTTTAAAGACATGAGAAAAATTTGAATGACATACCGGAGGACCATCGGTCGCTCTCCGACTGAACCGGCGCGCTCTCTCAAACCAATGCTCGCGATGTGGGACCACCATCGTCTCCAAAAGGCTAAAATCAGAGCTCAAATCTCAAGAAGGAACGGTGCAAATGAATAGTAAAATGAGGGGTTTTACCCTATTTAAGGTGAAATTGGTCCTCATAAACACTTAAAAAATGCACTTTGAACCTATCATAGGACATTTTCATTAATCGGGGCAGGAATCAAACTTGATTATTTCTTTCAAACGGTATCAGAAATCAAAACATATTCCAACTACTCAAACTCGTTCAAATCAAGGAATTAATATGTTTTATTTCTGAGGGGGCATCAGAGTATCAAATGGGCATCACATCAAAAACATCATATCAGTATCATATCATAGCAGTATCATATCAAGATATCAGTATCATATCAAGATATCAGTATCATATCATATCACATCAAGTATCATATCAGGAGGCAAATCAATTGCATATCATCATATCAAATCTGTCATCATATCAAACCTATCAACATATCAGCAATCAATTAACCCAGGACCTTTATCAGTGAACCCAGGACCTTTATCAATCAACCCAGGACCTATCATCAATCCAGGACCTTTATCAGTTAACTCAGGACCTATCATCAAATCAGGACCCATATCATATCAGAGACATCAGAATCATATCAGCACCATCATCAGAGGCACATCATCGTCATCAGGAAGTACATCAATCAGAACGATCAGAGGCATATCAGAACCAGGACCTGAATCAGATCATCATACTAAGGGAATCTTTGAATCGGTGTTCTTCGCACATCGACTCAAAGAGGGGCATTTGTAGACATGGAAAATTGGCAAAGGCTTAAATCGATCAAAAGGTGCATCAAATCATCAAAATAGCACTAAAAAAATCAATAAATGGAACAAAGGCAATTCAAATCAAAGGAAAATTCAATTAAATGATTAAATGATTAAATAAAGCTTGAAAAGGGGAAAAAGACTAAGAAATTGATTAAATTCAATTAATGACATAGTTGTTGAAAGGAAAAATCAAAATGAACCTCTTACCCTTCATGGCTAAATTTAATTACTTTAATTAATTAATAAATATGAATTTCCCTCAACAAAGGAAAAAGGAGACAAAATGGACACAAATCACTCACTTTTGTTGAAATGGTCCATCCTTTTGAAACCATTTAAATGTTTGTCCCCCCATTTAGGGACAAAGCAAAGCCAATTGACCTTACCCAAGCATAACCATGGTTATCTCACTCTACCCCCTACCCTTGGGAAAATCTTATAAATAGAAGGCATTTTGAGGCATTATTCATCCACTCCATATCTTTGAATTGCAGCAAAGCTCTTGCAATTTGCATTCACACCACTCACTTAGCATTTTCCTTGATATTTAGCTTAAATTGTTGATCATTTTAGAGATTTTCTTATCAAATAGAGCTAGAATTTGATAATTAGATCTATTTTGCATATCATTCTTAGTTCAATTCTCATAATTAGAGTGTCACTAGTGAGGATTTGCAGCTGAGAGCCTCATTTACCACTTCAATTTAGAGAACCATGAGATATTTAGATTAATTGTGCATTATTTAGATTAGTTTGCTTTGAATAGTGTAAATTCTCTTTAAATCTTGTTATTTCATGAAGGTGTAAATCACTCACACACAAGTACAGAAGATGACCGGAAGATAATCAGATTGCACTATTTTTATATGAGTGATGATAGATCGCACTCATCCGAGTTTGTCCAACATTTCTTTGAGAATTATTTTGAGTGGGTGCGAGAAAATAATATTGCTATGGATAGACATCTCATTTGGTCAGATAACTGCACAGGTCAATTAAAAAATGCATGTATGTTTTATTGGTTATGTAGAATGCATGTAGAGAGAGGTGTACCTCATATTTGGAGTTTTTATGAGGCTGTGATGGAAAAGGGGAGCATGATGGAGTAGGTGCATGCGTAAAGGGAGCTATAGTTAAGGAGCAACTGAGGATTTCAGGTGCAGATCTCATTGATGCATGTTCTATTGTTGATTGGTGTACTTCAGTATTGTCACAGGGGGGACTCTTGATTCAGCGGTGTGCAGATTATTTTGGTTGGTTGAGTTGGGTACAATAGGAGATAGGTTGGATTGTCAAACTGTGAAAGATTCTTCAAAAATACATTCATTTCAAAGCTCAGATGCTAGTACATGGACCATTTGGATACGAGAGTTGTCTTTTTATTGTCTAAGTTGTCTTTAGTGTGATTGGGATCAGTGTGAGTCAAGTGAGTGGGTTGATACATGGGTTCCACATTATCTTACTCCTTTATCTCTCACAGTCTCTATAATAAATGATGACATGGATTTTTCACTTGACTACGACCATCTTTCAGATCTTCTATAGCCAGGACATGTTTTTGCATTGGTTGCACCAGAAGGGAATGATGAGAGATCAGATCACTGGTTAGCATGTTGTGTTTGAGGAAAGCAGAAACTTGCACAACCGACGACAAATGATGATATGTTCACATATCCAACATGATCACATGTTGTTTTAGGAACATGGTTGTGCACATATATGATTATAAATAATGGCATTCCTGCATTTGAAGACTATGAGAAGCACAAAACCATTCTCATGTATTCACACCTTGTTATAGCAGCCAATGTTAAGTTGTTGAAACTGCATCGTCTTAAAATGGAAGCACTTCCATGATAAGAGCATTTAGCCCTCTGAGTAAGTGGTATGGGGTTATGTTAAGTGCCTTGATCAGGTCTTTGCATGTATTTGGCTTTTCCCCCCTATTCTACTTTCCTCTATCCCTAATTTTCACTTCATATATGCATTTCCTAGCATTCTGGGCCAGGATTTTAAGGTTTTTGACTATAAGGTCAAAGTTAAACTTATGGGGTCAAAGTTGACCTCTATCTTGACCTGGTCAAGATTGACCTCTATCCTGACCTGGTCAAGATTGACCTCTATCCTGACCTGGTCAGGATCAACCTCAATCTTGACCTAGTCAGGTTCGAGCTCGATTCTACCCCTCCTGTCCAAATTTCAATTTTCCTTGAATTTCGGGTGTCGGGTTTCGGGGATATTTATTTTCCCACCTCTGGATCGGCCATTTCGGGTTTCGGAATGGTAAATCCTTAAATTACATTTAATCTAGGTATATTTTCTAAAGATTAGGACCTAATTGGGATTTAATTCTCCAAGGTGGCCCCTCTAGAGGATTGTGCCCTATATCACTATAAAAGGAGGCCTTCCTCTCTCATTTTCACATCGATATTTCACATCTTCTTTTGCCATCAAGCTCTCAAGTTCAAGAAAGCCTTCAAACATTCATCTATCAAGGAAATCCATTGTTAGCCATTGAAAGATTCAATCTCTTTGGAGCCCCCTTGAAGATCCATCCTTCTACATTCATCCAAGCCTCCTCATATGAAAAGATCAATTCAAGATTGGTGTTGAAGATCAAATGCCATTGATTGGAAACATCCTACATTCATTCTGCATCCATTGAAGCATTCTTGCTTGTGGATTTGAGGATTTGAATCCTCTACAAGGACTTCAATATAAGCAAGGTGATTTGTTTCAATTGCTTTGTTTATGCACACTACATTTCAATTCAATTTCAAGGTTAATTCCTAAATTGGGGTTTGACCAAGGCAAACCCTCCATACAAACAAAACCCCCATTTTCTTGCAGGTACAGGTGTGGGATTTCAAATCTAAGAGCGGATTTGGATACCCTTTTTGGTGAACTTTCAAGATCTACGAACAAGATCACAATCGACCTTCAAATAAAGAATCTAGCCTTTGACCTTTTATGAGGGTCGAAGACTACCTGTTGTCAGAAAGATAAAAGATTTTTGGGTTTTCTTTGTCTCAGCATTTCCAGCTTGAAACAGGTTGCAGAATTGCCCGAAAGTACACACAGACATAAAAAATTGTCATTTTCCAGATTTTTCCTAATTTGAGGTTAGTATTTGTATTTTAATTATTTCAGATTTCAAGTATAATCCAACCATAGGAAAATATAGGGTTTGTCTCTCTCTTTCACATTCTCCATAGATTGATTCAATTGTGCATTAGCCTTTTGGTTGATCAAATTGGATCTCTCCTTTGGGAATTTGGATTTGCGAATAGATCTCATATTTTCTCCCACATACATTTCTACTACATCCTTACATTTGAATAGTGGTGATGCCATTTTACCCCTATTCAGAAACATCAAGGAAAACCAAAGACAAAGGAACTTTGGACTATTAGTATTGTTGATCATGAAGCAATACAGAATACTCTCAAGCATAGAGATGACCCTTTAGGCACACTTCATTAGGTAAGTTCAACTCAAGTTAGATATAGTTGTGTAATTTGCATATTTAGATGCCAAAAGGACACTTCTTATATTCTCTATTAACTTTTCTTCTGCCTTTTAAATGCAGGGTTTGGAGTGAAAATGACACTTATTTTTTATATATAGTTGTGTAATTTGCATATTTAGATGTCAAATTTTATATATAAAACCAACAATCAAATGTAATGAGCATAGTTAGATGCAAAATTTTGTATATAAAAATAACAATCAAATGTAATGTGCATATTCAAATGCCAAATTTTGTATATAAAAACAACAATCGAATGTAATGTGCATATTTAGATGCCAAATTTTGTATATAAAAAATTAGATGCAAAATTTGAAATATAAAAGAGCCCATGGGGTTGATTTGCAAATATTAAAAGCCCACATTTGTATCATCTTAATGTCATGTAAAGTGCAAAAAATGTGTTTCCTTACTATGAATGTTGTATCATTATATAATATGTATCATCTTAATTTTGTATCCTTACATTTCTATTGTCTTAATTCCATTACATTTGTATCATCAAATGATGTAATAGTTGGAGTCATTGAGTCAAAATTGGTCAAATGTTTCCAAAGTAAAATGATGATTCCCTGGGGTGAAGGGATAGTGTTCAAGGATTGCATCCTAGCACCGAATGGACTATTCCACTAGCTCTGGTTGGGTGGGTAAACACTAGGAACAACCTTATTTTGGCCACTGAGTTAGTAGAACGTTCTGGACCACACTAGACCAAAGTATCCCCAAGGTGCACTAAGTATGATTGGGAAGCGAACTTTCAAGGCTTGTAACTCAGACCCCGTGAGAGGTATCAGAGATCTATGAGATGCTACAACATGAAATTTGAGTTTTTGAGGCCTACAATAACCTCTCTCCATTCTGGGAGATTCAAATTTATTTGAATTTGGCATGCCAGTCTCGCTCAATGCTAAAACTTGCAGTGAGGGTCAGTTGAAAGCTGCACCAATGGATTACTTCCAAACCATTCATCCTGATACTGAATAGACTACGCCATTAGCTCTATTTGGGTGGATAAATGCTAGGGAAAACCCCATTTCGACCACTGAGTCAGTAGAACATTCCGGACCACGCCGGACCAAAGTGTCCCCAAGGTGCACTAAGCACGATTGGGCAGAGAGCTTTTGAGGCTCATAACTTGGACCTCATGAGAGGTATCAGAGATCTGTGAGATGATACTAGATGACATTTTTGTGTCCTACAATAATCTCTCTCCATTCTGGGAGATTCAAATTTATTTGAATTTGGCATGCCAGTCTTTCTTGATGTGAAAACTTACAGTGAGGGTTAGTTGAAAGTTGCACCAATAGATTACTTCCAAATTGTTCATCCTGATACTAAATGGATTGTGCCATTAGTTTTGGTTGGGAGGGTAAATTCTATGGACAACCCCATTTCAACCATTGAGTCATTGGAACCTTCCAGACCACGTCAAACCAAAGTGTCCCCAAGGTGCACTAAGCATGATTGGGCAGCGAACTTTCTAAGCTTGTAACTCAGACCTCGTGAGAGGTATCAGAGATCCATGAGATGCTACAAGACAAAATTTTTAAGGCCTACAATAACCTCTCTCCATTTTGGGAGATTCAATTTTTTTTGAATTTGGCATGCCAGTCTCGCTCGATGCCAAAACTTGCAGTGAGGGTCAATTGAAAGTTGAACCAATGGATTACTTCCAAACCATTCATCTCAACACTGAATGGACTATGCCATTAGCTCTAGTTAGCCAAGAAAATGCTAGGGATAATCCCATTTTGAACACTGAGTCAGTAGAACATTCCAGACCACATTGGACCAAAGTGTCCCCAAGGTGCACTAAGCATGATTGGATGGCGAACTTTCAAGGCTCGTAACTCAGACCCCATGAGAGGTATCAGAGATTTGTGAGATGATACAGGATGAAATTTTCAAAGCCTACAAAAACCTCTCTCTATTCTGGTAGATTCAGATTTTTTTGAATTTGGCACGCCAGTCTCGCTTGATGCCAAAACTTGTAGTGAGGGTTAGATGAAAGTTGCACCAATGGATTACTTCCAAACCGTTCATCCCGACATGGAATGGATTGCGCCATTAGCTCTGGTTGGGTGGGTAAATGCTAGGGACAACCTCATTTTGACCACTGAGTCAGTAGAATGTTCAGGACCAAAGTGTCCCCAAGGTGCACTAAGCACGATTGGGCAACAAACTTTCGAGGCTCTTAACTTGGACCCCGTGAGAGGTATTAGAGATCTATGAGATGCTACAAGATGACATTTCTGAGGCTTACAATAACCTCTCTCTATTCTGGGAGATTAAAAAAATTTTGAATTTGGCACGCCAGTCTCGCTTGATGCCAAAACTTGCAGTGAGGGTCAGTTGAAAGTTGCACCAATGGATTACTTCTAAACCATTCATCTCGACACCGAATGGACTACACCATTAGCTCTGTTTGGGTGGATAAACACTAGGGACAACCCTATTTTGACCACTGAATCAGTAGAACATTCCAGACCACGCCGGACCAAAGTGTCCCCAAGGTGCACTAAGCACGATTGGGCAGCGAAATTTTGAGGGTCATAACTCAGACCCCGTGAGAGGTATTAGAGATCCATGAGCTATTATAGGATGACATTTCTGATACCTACAATAACCTCTCTCCATTCTAGGAGATTCAAATTTATTTGAATTTGGCATGCCAGTCTCGCTCGATGCCAAAACTTGCAGTGAGGGTCAGTTGAAAGTTGCACCACTGGATTAGTTCCAAACTGTTCATCCCATCACCAAATGGACTGTGCCATTAGCTCTGGTTGGGTGGGTAAATGCTAGGCACAACCCTATTTTGACCACTGAGTCAGTAGAATGTTTCGGACCACACTGGACCAAAGTGTCCCCAAGGTGCACTAAGCACGATTGGTCAGCAAACTTTCGAGGCTCATAACTTGGACCCCGTGAGAGGTATCAGGGATCCATGAGATGCTATAAGACCATGTTTCTTAGGCGTTCCTAGTGTATTTGCAGGCGTATATATAGAGTACTGATATTTTGTCCAAAAGACCAATACCTGAATTTGAGATATGTTTTGATATGGACAAAAGGGTGTTTGATTATGTAATTAGGCCAGTTTGAAGTATTTTAGCCATTGGGAGTAAAGGGTAAGTCTAGAAACCTTGAAACCACTTTAATAGTTATCCTTATATACCTCAAATGATGAATTACATGTGTGAACACATGCAGCACATAAAGCGTACACATAAATTTTCTTAAGTCATAAAGCATACATGTAGCACATAGATTATAAAGCATACAACATGAATTCACTTAAGTTATGCACGCAACCCATACACGTGAATTTAGGTTATGAATAATGTACTTGAATATACATGAATATACTTAAGGCATAAATCGTACACATGAGTACATACAGACAAGCATATTTACATACTAACAATGAATAAATGAACACACAATTAACAAATTGGATCAAATATCAAGTTTCATATATATCAAAATGAACAATAATTCTGTACATATTTACATCTCAACATATCTAGATATGATGTGGCATACACCATCTCAAAATGTGTCATATAACATCTCAAAATAAGAAGTTCAACTATAAATGTTTCTAGGACATCCTATTCTACTGGTGGATCATCAAAATGCAGCCTCTTTGAAGTACTCTTCAGCTCTGATGGATCCTGCATTCAAACACAAAAGTGAAACCCCAAGTTAGATTAAAATTAAGAATCATAGTCAACAATAATAAATAAAATTTAAACTAAAATTGAACTCTCATATACCTCACCTCTATGTCTCCTCCCGTGGACAGGAGACCTAACATATGTCCTTGGTAGCACAGGAATAGTGCCACCAATGTCGACTCCCACTTGTATATGTTTGTGAACATGAGATTGATCTATGAGTTATACTATTTAATGTCAAAAACTTGGTGGCAAATATATGTTTACAAAATAACTGAATTAACATTAAAACTTACCTGTGTTGAACTTTCTTCAGGGATTGTTGGTTGAGTCATCAGTGATACAAACGCTTGGCATTCTGGCTCCCTCAAACTAGGAGTGACCTACAAAAGTCAAATAGATACTTCATAGTGTCATAACTTAACCATATTATATATACTTGATAGTAAAATACACACAAATAACTTTATAAATGTACGTATCGTGGGGCTATGACTATGAATGGATATGCATGTGACTCTATCGTGATGATAGGGTCTCATGGCATCATCATATGCCACTCTCTGTCAAATAAACCATGTAAATTAAAAATGAGTATGCACAACTGACAAGTATACATGTATGCATAAACAAACT
>BSBK01008022.1:0-187500 GCA_027943335.1 Chamaecyparis obtusa | reverse complement strand
TAATCATTTAGTGTGTTTGACATCAAGGGAAACATAAGGAGAGGAGTAACAAATTCCCCCTTTTTTCTTGGTGTCAAAATAGTAACCTCTCCCCTTATTTGTGTTAAGGACAAAGGAGAGGGGAAAAAATGATATGTATTTGCTTCGAAAAACAAATTTAAAATAATATACCTTTAATACCAATCAGCTAGAAACCTGTAAGTGATCAACAAGGAATCTAAAAAACCATCTATAATTGAGACATAACAATGACAGATGCCAATAACGTAGACAAAGATATATCTTGTTGAATTTGACAGTACCCCTATTTTGCAGTGACACCAATAAACTTTGAAGGAAATACCAAATTTTCAACTTTAAAACATGAAAAATATTGGCAAATACAAATATGTATAGTAGTATGATGAACTGGAAGTAACAAGGAAACATCATGTGAGATCAACTATAAATGGACCTTATTAATCTATAGAAGATGGTGTTGTACTAGTGCAAATATTCTTTGTGGAAGTCCATACTTCATAACCTAAGGATTTTAAATGTTGTTTCATCCTGAATTTCCAAAATGAATATCTAGTGCCATCAGAGGTGCCCTAAAACCAAACAGACCTTCTTGACCATGCATATAATGTACTCCCTAACCAAGAAACCCTCAAGGGTGTGTCTTTGGTACCAATTGTTGGAGTACAATATCAATGAGGGGAGGGTGTGAATCAGTGATTTAATAATTTACAAGTCAGTTTTTACTTAAACAAAACTTGAAGTATTATGTAATGAAAACAAAATGGATGGAAAAACATAAGACACACACAAACAATATAACATAGATTTTGTCCAGAGTGGAAACCCTCTGGAGAATAAAACTACTCGAATTGTCTCATTCTCTTATGTAAAATATCCTTTTACAATATCTCACTGGTTGTATATATGTCTCACTGACAATGTCATCTCACTGATAGAATTTTCAATGCCTCATTGGTATTTTCTCTCTTTACAATCTCTAATATTTATATAGAGTAAGGATATTTGAGAGAAATGGTAATCATAATCGAATACAATACATTCTTGGGTACATGTGATACTTATGTACCAAATGGTGTATTATATGAAAATAGAAATACAATATTCTCAGCCAAATATTTATGATTTTGAAAACTAATATTCTTTTGGAATACAAACACCATTGAGAGGGGGGGGTTAAATCAGTGGTTACTTGAAAACTTGATCTTTTTAACTTTTATAAACTTTTCAATTTTTACAATTATAACATGAAGTTATGAAATAAGAACAATAAATGAAAGAGAAAAAAATTACACAATATTTATAGCACATAAAAATATTTAGGGTAAAAAATCATTTTTAATATGAACCCTTATTAGCCTCTTGGACAAAACTTTTAGAGCTATGGCTCTGGGAATCACTAACACCCTATTTTAGAGACACCTATCTCAAGGAACACCAATCCCTTATATCTGAAGCACCAACTTCAAAAGTTAAGAAGCACAAACTTCTAACATGAAAAAATTGAGTTACAAATCAGAGGATCATCTTGGTTACAATACAAATCATGAATCAAGAATTCAACTTCTAGTTGAAAACTTTAAGCAGGATTTACTTATTTTCTTATCTCTCATATTGATTCTTTTACATCACCAAATTATACAAGCATTCTCAAAATGACTTTATTAGATCATGAAATGTGTAATCATACTTAAATCAATACATTTGAATGTAAGAGGATGATTTTAATCAATGGTCTTCAAAATTCTATACTTCTTGATAGATAAATAACATGTTTCCCTTCAAAACATTAAAGATCCAAATGCATATTCATGTGTCATAAAAATATATGATTAAAGGATGATGTAAACCATTAAAATATCAATGAATAAACCATTATCAACCTATGATATACTCCTAAAACCATTATTCAATCATAAATATCAAATTTGGAAGAAATATTTATACCATTCAATTTGTTGTCTTGTGGATTGCATAGAATCTTTCTGGTCTAATTTGAATATCTTCCAAATCCTTCAAAAACCTAGAAGACCACCTATACCACTATTTAGAGGAATGAATCCCCTACTTATAAATTTCCTTTGTCATTATCCAACATCACATTAAACTGCCCAAAATTCCTTTACCAAAATTGGTTATAACTATCAAAACTGGAAGAAACTTCCTTGGTTGAAAGCAAATTTGACCTGTACAGACATGTTCAAATTAGAAAATAGAAATGACCCATTTTAGATTGTTTTGTTACCTTTTTGAAAAGGTATAATAGTTTGGGTCTTTTTTAACACTTAATATGTTCAAATTCATTTAGACTGAAACTAGATAGTTATGAAATTATAACTGATTTAACACTCATAATCAACATTAAGTGTTATATACTTAACACTTTATCAAACACCTCAATAATGATATAATAAATGTATTAGTACATTAATAACATGATGTTAACCACCTCTTTATCACTTTAATCAACTTCTGTAAGATCACTAAATTTTCATGTTGTGTACCATTATTAGAACCGTACTTTGTGTACCACCATAACTAACTGAGAGATCTGACATGTCTTATTGACATAAATGACAAAACCAAAGATCAAATTACCAAAGGTTCAACATACCCCCCTTTTTCATTGATTTCAATACCTACAAAAATATATTAACCTCTACATATACCTATATCACCTGTATAGAATCCATCATGTACCTGTATAGATTCCATCAACACATGTTTATCAATATCATTAACCAACCTCATATATTTTAATCACAATATGTTTTCCTCATGATTTTTCTCCCATTTGACATCGATGACAAAGGAGATACACAAAGGTTTCTGTTGGAAAAATGCTCATAAATTCTCCCCCTGAAACCTATCACACATTGAGTAACTTAAGCCAGAGAAGAAAGAGGGAGAACTCCCAAACTAGTTCTCAAACCTTCAAACACTTTTTTTGAGAGAGGTTTTGTGAATATGTGAGCTAAATGATCTTCTTTTTTGTCTCCTATAATCTATTCTTGAGGATGATATTTCTTCAATCTTGCTCATGTAGACTTTATACCTATTGGTTATGGTGTTCCTATTTGATCTTTTATCTCTTCTTCACTTTCTTAAACTTTATTATCTAATTGTTCAAGTTGTTATCATTGTCTTGGATAAGATTATTATCCATTCTTGTTTCTTTTTTATCATGCATAACTTCATTCACATGTGCCATAAGACAAACATCTTCATGATTGTTATTATTTGTGATATCTTTTAAGTTGTATATATTCCTTTTAGATCTTTTACCTAATGCAACCAACTGTCCAGATTTTAATTTGATTTGACAATCATGATCATAAAACATAACTTCATATCTATTATCAATTATCAAAAATTTGAATAGCACTTAGAAGATTGTACTTCAATACTTCAATATAATACACATCATGAATAGACATTTTATCACTAAGCATCAAAGAACCCAAACCTTTGATTTTCCTTGAAGAATCATCACCAAAAATCACATGTCCACCTTTGTAGTTAATCAATTTATGAAACTTTGTTTTATCACATGTCATGTGTCTAGAACAACCACTATCAATTATCCACAAGTCATTTTCTTTATAATGTAAATCCATTTGAACAAACATAGACTTATTAATCTTAGGCCTCCATATCTTAGCCACTTTAGTATCAAGTTCTTTATCAACTTGTAGACTAGTATAAGATTGATCATTCTGAAATGTCTAAGTTTTTCAATTCCTCATAACATGACCAAAGAGATTGTATGTGTAACATCTTAGACCATTCATTTTAGGAAATGGATAACCAAAATGAAACCTTGAAATCCCCCTTGACATATATTTGCAATTATGTATTCTATGTCCATACTGATGACACATGAAGCAATACCCATCAAAGAAAGAAGTTAACCTATTTGAAGATATTTTACCCATGAATGAAGAGCTTGATGTAACCTACCTTTTACCATTAGAAATGTTATTAAAATCTACATTTTTATCTTAATTTGAAGTAGTAACATGTTGACCTATGTCTTTACTTTCAGATTTGAATATCTCAAATAAAGATTTATATTTCTTGTCACTAGAGCATTGTCCAAGCTCAAAACCAATTCCAGTTAGATCATCAATTTTTTGTTTCCTCAAAATGTCACCTAAAGTAGTACTCTCATATTTTTCAAACTTCCTAGATTATATGATACTAGTTCATTCATTAACCTTGTACATTCCTAATTTTTAGAACTTAACTCTTCCTTAGTGACAAAGACAACTCTCTTTTGTTCCTCAACTTGTAATTTCAAATCTGTGACTTGTTGATTTAATCCCTTAGTTTCTTTTTCAAAGTTCTCTTTTTTCTTTAAGAATCAATTTTCTTGAACACTTAAATTCCTTTTTTATTATTTGATCTTTTTAAGTGCATAAATAAATTCACATTCAAATCAACCTCAACAAGTTCAACACCATTATCACTATCTAATTCTTAACAAGTAGTTTCTATAGCCATGAAGAAAACTTCATTTTTATCACATTTAAAGCTACTAGATTCACTATCTGGTACATTGGCAATTAAACTCTTTTTTCTTCTTAAAGAAATTATTTATTTATAGAATTTCTTTTTACTTGATTTCTCTTTCTCATCATCTACTTCATCATGATTACCATAAGGACATTTAGATGCAAAATGTCCTATTTTATCACAATTAGAGCATTTGAAAGGAAGTTTACCTTTGTATTTACCTTCTCCTTTCTTTAATTTCCTTGGTAAATATTCTTTAAGAACATCAAGATCTTATGATTCTGAAGAGACTTGCTTCACTTTCTTTTCTACCTTGAAATGCTGCTTCTTTGCTTGTGGATTCCTGCTTGCTAAACTTTTTCATTTCATAAGCTACAAGTGCTCCATGAATATCCTCCATTGTATATTTGTTAATATCCCTAGTTTCTTCTATGGAACATATTTTAGAATCAAAATTATCAAGAAGAGGTCTTAAAAATTTCTTTACAACATCAATATCATCAATTGTTTCACCAAGTCCTCTTATGACATTCACGGTTTCATTTCTTTCAAATGTTGTATCTTGGCTTCTTTAACTCTATCATTACCGTGATAAGTATTTTTCAAATTTTCACATACTTCTTTAGAAGATCGGTAATGCATTACCTTAACAAACACATCTTTAGACAAACTGTTAAATATAGAAAATTTAGCTTTCATATTAATTTCATACGTCTTCTTTTTATTAGGATTTGTAGGTAAAGCATTAGGAACTTTATAACCATTAACAACTGAAGCCCAAACATCAACATTAATAGATAAAAAGTATGTTTGCATCATTACTTCCTAAAAAATATAATATGATCCATCAAAAATAAGAAACTTTGAAGAACTATCTTGAGCCATTATAAATAAGTATTCCACTCAACCAAAATCTACCCAAAGTTATAAGACTTGATATAGGGAACCTTTCTCTGATGCCACTTGTTGGAATACAAACACCACTGAGAGGGGGGGTGAATAAGTGGTTACTTGAAAACTTGATCTTTTTAACTTTTACAAGCTTTTCAATTTGTTACAATTATAACATGAATTTATGAAATAAGAACAAGAAATGTAAGAGGAAAAAATTACACAATATTTATAGTGGAAAATCCCTTAGGGTTAAAAACCACTTTTAATCTGAACCTTTATTCATCTCTTGGGAAAAAAATTTAGAGCTACAACTCTAGGAAGTACCAACACCCTATTTTAGAGACACATATCTCAAGGAACATCAATCCCTTATACATGAAGCACCAACTTCAAAAGTTAAGAAGCACCAAATTCTAACATGAACAAATTGAGTTACAAATCAGAGGATAATCTCTATTACAATACAAATCATGAATCAAGAATTCAACTTCTAGTTGAAAACATTAAGCAGGATTTAGTTCTTTTCTTATCTCTCATATTGATTTTTTTACATCACCAAATTATACAAGCCTTCTCAAAATGACTTTATCAGATCATGAAATGTGTAATCAGACTTAAATCAATACATTTGAATGTAAGAGGATGATTTTAACCAATGGTCTTCAAAATGCTATACTTCTTGGTAGATAAATAACATGTTTCCCTTCAAAAAATTAAAGATCCAAATGTATATTCATGTTTCATAAAAATGTCTGATTGAAGGCTGATGTAAACCATTAAAATATCAGTGAATAAACCCTTCTCAACCTCTGATATACTCCTGCAACCATTATTCATTCATAAATATCAAATTTGGAAGAAATATTTATACCATTCGATTGCATAGAATCCTTCTGGTCTAATTTGAATATATTTTCCAAATCTTTTAAAAAACTGCAAGACCACATGTACCATTGTTTATAGGAATGAATACCCTACTTATAAATGTCCTTTTCATTATCCAACAACATATTAAACTTTCCAAAACTCCTTTAGCCCAAAACCGGTTATAAGTATCAAAACTGGAAGAAAATTCCTTGTTCGAAAGAAATTTTGACCTGCACAGACATGTTCAAATCAAAAAATAGAAATGACCCATTTTAGATTTTTATTTTAACTTTTTGAAAATCTATAATAGTTGGGGTCTTTTTTAACACTTAATATGTTCAAATTTATTTAGACCAAAACTAGGTAGTTATAAAATAATAATTGATTTAGCACTCATAATCAACATTAAGCGTTATATACTTAAGACTTTAACAACCACCTCAATAATGATATAATCAATATATTAGTACATTAATAACATGATGCTAACCACCTCTTGATCACTTTAATCAACTTCCATAAGATCTCTAAATTTCCATCTTGTGTACCATTATTAGAACTATACCTTGTGTACCACCATAACTGACTGAGAGATCTAACATGTCTTATGGACATCAATGACAAAACCAAAGACCAAATTACCAAAGGTTCAACACAATGAACAAAGAATGTTTCTTTAATAACCAAAACCTTTCTATGTACACTAAAATTATCCCCAATGACACGTTTATATAATATTCCTCACTATTCAATTGAAATACAACTACCCTATAGAACTAATTTACAAGTTATTCAAACTGTCTTTGCACATGTATCTACTTATGCATCAAAATCTGATTGTCATTTTCCTTAGAAAATTTTTAAGAAATTTGTAGGTTTGTCTCTCTTTTTCACATAATAGATTAGAGTAACTAAATCCTTAATCACAAACCAATTATATGTCTCAGTCTTCAAACAACAAGTACAAACTATTTTTCTTCAAATTAAACAATTTTTGCAACAAGACCTTGACAGTAGTTAACGATAAAGAAAAGAGTATATACCAACCAAAACAAAGATACCTCGCTTGACACTGATATCCCTTGACCAAGGTTTAGAATGGAGTGAAACAAATACTTAAAGCCTGTATGGAATAGGGTTGGACAAAACCCCCATTCTCAAATCAACATGGAGTATTTAATACAATATATGTAAAGGTTTAAATCTAAAGACCCAAAATCTCTTATCAACACCTTAGTCACATAATATGCATAAAAAAATGATCGAGAAAGATATACCACTCAAATGCAAGAATGGGTTTTGAGTAGCTCTACCAAGGTTTAGAAAATAGAGAAATAGTCTAATGTTATAGACCAAGACTTCAAACTCAAGATTCAAAAGTTTAGCCCTAGTAAGCTCGGGTATGAGACAATATATACAAGAGATTAAAAAAATATCTGAATAGAGAAACATTATACAGTTTAAACAAGAACCAAACTGTTTCTATAAACTTAACAATGAAACCCTTAAGCAAAAAAGAAGAGCAAACAAATAACTCTTAACAAAACCTTAAACATTTTAGAGAAAAGATCAGAGAAAGCTCGGGAATAAACGCAAGGAGGGAAAACACCTGAAATCTTGCAACTACCAAACACAATCATATATACTCTTCTCAAGGAACTCCTTCACATCATTTCCTAAATCTTTCTCAACCACAATATTGCAACTGTCGCATATGCCATGCCTCTGTCGCCTCAACATCTCATTCAAATTGTCATGGTGATGATCAAAGCTCGTCCTCTAGTTTGGGCAAAGCCCTAGCTTGTTCGATATTAGAGATTTTACAAAATGAATACAACAAAATGTCTTTACAACTTGTACATAATGATAAGTATGGCATGTCGTTTCATGCCTTAATAATATTAATGCTCCTATTAAGGTCGATGACACAACCTTAGCACCATAGCACTAAGTGTTGTGTTTTACAACACTTTAAATTCCTTAGCAAGGCCGACCCAAAAGCTTGTTTAATATTTCTTTTACAACTCTTTTGTCTTTGCCAATGACTTAAACCATTACAAACATATCTAGTCCTTGCTAATGAATAATCAAGATCTGTTACACTTTGCAAATCATATTCATAACTTGGATGTATTCATAAACTGAATTGATCTACTCATGTATCAAACTGAACCAATACTTTCTGAATATATCAATTGCATCAAAACCATGTTCCAAGTGCCTTATCATACTGTAAAAACGTATTGATATGTCATGTAAGTCAAATGAGATTGAACCAAACTCCAACTTGAATGTCAACAAATGCAAATGCCAATAATGATTCAAACCAACTGATCAAGCAACAAATGATTCAAACTGACTATGATCAATGCAATGTCTCTGAGTCCATTGAGTCACGGACTAAATGAGCATCAAAATGATCATGTCCATACTAATCAGTTAGTGTGTTTGGTATCAAGGACAACATAAGGAGAGGAGTAACAAGTGTATGTAGGGGGATTAGGTGTGGGCATAATGAAAGTTTATTAGCTAGACCAAGTGGTGTAGTAGGCACCTTTGGAGGTTTGTCTTGAGGAGGTTGAACAACTAAATTTCCTTGATAGTGAACAAGCCCCTCAAAGATTTGAAAAGATTGTAAAATTGAAACTTAAAGAATTGTGCATAGATATTCAGATGAATGTTGGGATATGTGTATGTACAATGATGGAAATGCAATGATAGTATATATTGTGTAGTAAAGTATCAATTTTTACTAACTACGAGATTCCTTCTATGATTATGCTCAATCCTCTTAATCATCTTTCATTGAAATAGTCCTTTGAGAAACAATTTTGATGATTGTTTATGGTTGTTTGGATAAAAATAAAAACATAAATACAAACTATAATAGAAAAGACAACATGAAAATTAGCTTTCAAATATTGTAGACATAAGTATGAATGTGGTGTTATCCAAGCTACTCAAATAATAAATATTGAAGTGAACTTGAGGTGCATAAATATTTAAAAAGCTAAATAAAAAAATGAGTTACAAAATCAGAGACTATTTAGAATCATAAAAGAACCATCCTAACATTATTAAACAAACGTGCAAGCCAAAGCCCAACTTTTTAAAATAAGGGTCAATACTTTTATCTCTAGATGTTTTGACCGCATCATTAATGTATTTCAATGTCCAATTGAAAATATGAATAGAAAAATAACAGAGACCAAAACGGAGACCGAACGCGCAGAACCATTTTCCAATTGTAATGAACGCGCAGAACCCCGGCTGGATCAATCCAGAGAGCTTTCAACACGCAGGCTGTTTCCAAACAACTTCTACAAGAAAATTTGAATCTTTATCAACCATAAATAGATGATTTATGACAGAGACCAGATGATCAATTTGAATGTAAATATTCTATCGTTGGTCCAAGTTCAAACCAGATTTGGTGTCAGTACTATTTTATTAGGGTTTACCAGTAAAATCTCGCCTACCTCAGACACGTTTTACTTTTCAACACGGCCTGGTCATTGTCAATTCAGCGAACAAGTCTCACCCTGGGGACTGCGCATATTAATTGTCCATAAATTCTCCAGATTCTCAAATTGTCTGCAAATTCTCCAGTTTCTCAAATTGTCTATGAATTCTCCAAATTCTCAAATTGTCTGCAAATTCTCCAGTTTCTCAAATTGTCTATGAATTCTCCAAATTCTCAAATTGTCTGTGAATTCTCCAAATTCTCAAATTGTCTATGAATTCTCCAAATTCTCAAATTGTCTGCAAATACTCCGGATTCTCAAATTGTCTATGAGTTCTCCAGATTCTCAAATTGTCTGCAAATTCTCTCGTTTCTCAAATTGTCTATGAATTCTCCAAATTCTCAAATTGTCTGCAAATACTCCGGATTCTCAAATTTTCTATGAGTTCTCCAGATTCTCAAATTGTCTGCAAAGTCTCCGGATTCTCAAATTGTCTATGAATTCTCCAAATTCTCAAATTGTCTGCAAATTCTCCGGAATCTCAAATTGTCTATGAATTCTCCAGATTCTCAAACTGTTTGCAAATTCTCCGAGTGCTAGTGAGGGAACACAAATCTGAGCCCTAATTTCCGCGAGGTCGCCGGTTCGAATCCCAGCCATGCTGAGCAAAGATGTGTTGAAGGAAAAGGCACTGGCAGCTTGGAGATATCAGCCTTGCGTTACGGAGAAAGAGAAAGAAGGGAATGTGAATTGGATTGTGCAAGCCTCCCAGAGAGACATGGAATTTGTTGTGCGGGCCCTGCAAATGGAACTCAATTGCGCACCTCCGAAAGACAACATTTTCACGACAATTGACAGAAATGAAAAGAATCATAGTATTGCAAGCGAGGCAGAGCGGATTTCGCAGCAAAAAACGTCGACGGAAAAACCCCCGTCCAGGAAGCGCCCTCGAGCGGGAAGCAGTGCCAAATCTCCCGTCACTTTTGTGGCAGCGGATCGAAATGACTTCCGCGCCGTCGTTCAGCATACCACCGGGCACAGCGTGTTGAAACCACAGCCCAAACGACCTTGCACAGCCGCCACCCCTTCATTTGCTTCTCATCCCCAATTGCCTCCGCAAATGCCCCAGGCTCTAAAGTCTCCATCTTTCTCTTACAATGATGAAATTTTTTATGCCAATTGTGAAAATTTCTCTGACAACATTTTGCTTCAGACACCCCAGAATTGTGACCCCATTGTTGCAGGGGAGCAGATTTTTCTGGAATTGAATGATGTTGCAGCCTCCGGATGGCTCAACTTTTCACAATACGGATGATCATATTAAGCTCGGCTGATATATTATCTGGATATGACTGTATACCAGTTCATAGGGTAGCAATAGGTACCTGTTAATTTTGAAAACATTTTCTCCATGGTTTCCTCCTGTTACAGAGATATTGCAACAGCCGTGCTTTGATAATGAGTCTCCTGATGTATATAAGATTCTCTTTAAAATTTTGTTTTGTGTTTGGGAATAGTAAATTGGAATTTTAAATTTATAATGGTTTTTTTTTAATAGTGAGTTAAATTATGTCTAGATTTTAAGTTATGTAGTTGTCTAGTTTTTAATTTCTGTAGCCTAGTTTAGAAGGTTCTTCGAGTTTTCCAGTTTACTGGTCTAGTTTAGAAAGTTTGATGAAAAATGATCCATTCTTAAGTCTCAAAATTATTCAATAGATATATGTTATATGGATATCAAAAAAAAAAAATTATTGTAAAATAATAAATTCTCTTAGCTCAATACAATATATATACAAATTTTACAATGTTATAAAAACTATAAATATTTCTTGGAGTCCATTCTTTTAAATTGTATACTTCTTGTTGCCTACTCTTTGACCTAACACTAAGGGTTTCAAACAAATGGTTATTTAGACATTACAAATTGATTCCCTTCTTTCTATTATTTTGTCTTATATTTTTCCTATGGTTAGTCAAAAGCTCTTTTATTCACCCCAAAAGTCTCTTAATTTTCTAAAGACTAGAATAAAACCAATGAGTTCAATGAGTAATTGTTGCTAGCTAAGAAAACTCATCCTTCAATAGATCAGTTTACCTACAAGTATAAGATTGAATGTAGCCTCTATGAATCAATTTGCCCATCGCAATTTGAATGTTCGACAAAAGGGGAGAAGGAATGATACATGCAACCAAATGACAAGAAACACCCAACTAACAAAAAATGACTTGTGTTGCAACATGGTAAAGAGCAATAAACAAAGAAAAAGGTGAATGGTTGTGACAAATGCAAGATGTGAGTTGTGCAGATCAACATGATCCTCCAACTTAGTTGCTAGGAGTAAATATATACAACAAATCACAAAAGAATGTTTGCCTAGTAATACATTAGTCAAAGCAATAATAACTTTGCAAGAAACAACTCTTCCCACTACATTAAAGTTAAAAAGAGACAAAAATATCATTGTTCAATAGTAGGATGCAAATATTTGTGGTTATCAAAGAAAAAATAATTTGTTGGAGATCATAGCCTTTCATAAATGATCAAATTACATAAAGCAATGACATGATATCCAACCAACCTAATATATAAATTGGTACATAATAGTTGTTCTATTTCATATCATCGCTTAGAAACACTAGAATTTCAACCAAAGTATTATAGTATATTGCACATGTAGTTGACATGTGGCACATTACATCGGCCCTAATAGAGAATAAATAGTTTTTACCCCTTAGCTAAAATAACCCCATTTCACAAAGATTGTCTTATGACAACTTGATTTAGGACAATAGCAATTCAAGATGCCCTATAACACACTGAAAAATGAATTGACACATAAAAAAATACATGCACCCTTCCTATAGCATTCACTAAGAAAGCAAGTTGACAAGAGACATCAAACAACAAGCACACAAACTAAAATGGGAAAGAAAAAATAAAAACATAAATTAGTACTATTTTTGGTGATATAGGATTTTCCATGGACCTAGACACTCCTGCATCATTAAGTTAATTTCATTTACTCATATTTCATAAGTAGTTGTTCACAAGAATCCATCTCTCATGGACATGAATGACTCACTTAGCATTCATTAGCAAATTAGGATTTTGTCAAAGATCGCTCATTTTTGTATTATCCTAACGCAAACATGATTAAAAATTGGAGCTATCTTTCTGTCTTTTTTTTATTCCCAAAACTTTATCATTGGATATGCACTAGTAGATATGGATAAGGCTTTCCTAAATGGGCATTTAGGCTAGAGCTTTCAGCATTGAGATTACGTTCACCAATAGGAGGGTGAGTGCAACAATGAGCAAGAGGAGTGAAACATAGCCTACTGTAATGGTTGCCTCAAATGCATGAATGTTATGACCTCTGCGTGGAGTGTTCCGATGTAATAGACTCCCCTCTAATTAATCAATTCCCAGTATAAATAACAAGTGCAATCATCTACTACTTAAGCTCAACCAACCAAAATAAATACCTACTTAATCTTAGAATAATTCCCACATTATTTTCTTCTGACATGTTTGGTTGTGGTTAACAAACAATCACTTATAAATTATTTATAAAAAAAACACTTTTCAACTTTGAAAAATCATTTAACATTTAAATTGAAATTTATCAACAGTTAAAAAATCATTTAATAGTTAAATTGAAATTTATCAACCAAAAATGCAAAATATAATGGATTTAATATGTAACTACAAATTTTCAAATGTTGATGTGGCTGCTTCAATCTGAAATTTTTTCCCTACAACGGTTTATTCAATCTAATATCTATGTCTAGACATCTATCTGAGCATCAATGATCATGTATATTTTTCAAAAATAAATTTGTATAAGTTGAAATGTAGATACTTGACAACACAAGAAATCTGCTCCCTACGCCAGAAAAAGAAAAAGAGAATTTCCTCAACATTTAGTTTGAAGTCAACATTGTTCTTTCAAGAATTTAAGCTTCTTGGTGAGCCTTATACAATCAATGAAAGCCATCATAAATCAAATTTATAAAAATATAGATTGATACACTTTTGATAGATAGTAGATTTTATTTTTCAATGACTTTCCAATTGATTTTCTAGCACGGTCTACCAAGTAGTGACGATACAGGTAAATATTGTGTATCAACTTCTATTTGCAAGCAATCTCAAATGGAAAGCCTATCAACTAATTATTTCATTCTCTATGTGTTCTCCTTTGTATCAAGGCATTTTTATCTATTAACTCCAATACGTAAATTTCTTACTTGGTTTACAGCTTTAATTCTTTTCCTATTTATCCTTCAGGTAGTTTCAAAAATAGTTGAACCACCAAATGTTGTTGTTGAACCAAAGAGATCAAAACAAAATGTTCAACCACAGTAATATACTCTGACATGATGCCAAAATCCATCCCCGTCGAAACACCTCTTCAAAGAAGCACCATGAATATATCAATAAATTAGAGGGTTTTTATTTACACAAAATGTTAAACTTCCTTGTTGCATATGTGGACTCCTCTCATAGAATAGATCTATGAGAGAAATTCATTAGAGGTAAACGAAGTAGCGAGAATTTCATTTGATAAATTTTAGGTATGCCAAAAATAGGCATATCTCGCAACAAATTAACTGTAGATATTTATACCAATATTTATACCTTGTTGTACCCTTGGCATGCACTAGATGCATGTAGAGAAAGCCATAGTGACTACTATTCTCGATTGCTTCGTTACAAAGGAAATAAGAAAATACAAAGGCCACACTCATTGTTTTACCCTGCACTAGTATCTTATAAAGCATTTTGTTTACAGATATAAACAATCATTAAAGGAACAAAATAAGAGTACATAAAAATGTATGACCTAGTTATTCTTTTCTATCTTTCTGGGTTGCTACAAAAGGAAGGACAATGTGTCGCCCTCTTCTTCTTTAGTGCCCTCTTTTATTCTTTTGTAGCTACCCAGAAGAGAAAAGAATAACTAGGTTATGGGTGCAAGGTTAAACATTTTTCCAACGTCTCATGGATAACAAAAATATCAGCAAGAAATGTGTCTCCCTTTCTCTTCGCAAATAAGACTACAAGTTTTGGAAGCTCAACAAGACAATGAAGGAATTGTATTTACATAGAAATAAATCTAAGATAACTCTGCTAGCTCTCTCCTACCCTTGTTAGAAAATAAATAAAGAAATGTAATGATTAGACACAAAAAATATATAGAGGGAAAAAAAGTAACCAAACAAGTCCTACAAAGAACCCCTTTCTAGTTGTTGGTTGCAAGTATGACTTTTTATGTTACATCTTATTCACAATGACAACTTACCTTTACCTAACTACCTTCTTATTGTTGGATTAGGTTTGGAAGGGTAAGTACTAAGAGGGGAGGGGTGAATTAGTACTATAAAACACTTTTAAACTTATTTGAACTTTCTTCACAATCATTTACTAATTCCTTATCATTTGCATGCATCACATGAAATATATAAAATATGTAATAATCAACACATAACACACATATTTTGGTATCACATAAATCCTTGTTAGAGGATAAAAACTGGGATGGGGATGACACCCACAAGACTTCACTACTACAGAATAAAGTTTGCTCAGTTAGAGCTACAATGCTTACCTATTTCTGATAGCTTACCCTGTTAACAATATTAACCTGGTTAAGAGTTCTAAAGACTGCCAAGTCTACTCTGTTAAGAGATTTCATAACTCTAATCTAAGAATTGTACCTGGTTAAAGGATTTACAATTAGGATCTACTAGGATCTTCTTGGTTAAGAGACTTATAAAATTCTAATTACTCTTTAATCAATAACAATAAAATGTCTGTCAAACTTGTAGATCAACATATGCTATTTAGACTCTATGTGCTCATTAATTCATTGCCTCATATTGTGTTTCATTCACACTATCAATTCAATACTCGGTAGGTCTCAATCTTTATATGTTCTTCAATATTTTGTTACTTGATAGCTTCTCTGCTTATTCCTTTCTGCTTCATACATGAAATCTCCAATTGCTTTTTGTGCATGCCACCTTTACCATTCACGCATGCATACTAATCTTCATACTTTGATCTTCTTATATACAATTTTGAAGTGGTGCTAGATGATCTAGAATCTTCTCTTCAAGCAGTGCTAGCATTGGGTACACTTCCAATGCATATTCCATCCTTAATTCTCATTGGCTAATCTCACCTTGTAATCATGTATAATCATCATGTTGTAATCTTCAATGTTCTTTTATACAATCTCTTCATGATTGGTAAATTGTTTTATGTTTGGCATCTAGATTCAATGTACTTAGAACTCTTTTGGTGTTAGTTTGTTCTGCTCAGTAACATGTTTTTCTTAACTCGGTAACTATATTCTCTTCTTAGTTTGGCACTTGATATAACTTGGTTTTCAGTGCTCATTTGTTCCTTTCTCGGTGCCTATACTTGCTTCTTCTTTACCAAAATTCCCTACTTACTTGTTTTCTTTACCGAATGACTTTCTCTTCTTTATCGACTTATCTTTTCATCATTACCAAATGACTTTGACAGACAATATAACTTCTTCATAATTAATGACAACAAAATAACTCATAGGAGTAACAATTTCCCCGTTTGGCATGAGTTTGGTATGTTTGTTAAAATCTTAAAAACTTCAAGGTCATTAAAAAAATATATTCAAAATTTGTCTTTGTCTATTCTTCTTCTTCTTTGTCTTTGTATCGCAAAATCCTACATGAGATGATTAGTACCATATACATTGCATTTCCATTGCATCCACAAAGTGCATTATCATAAACTCATATACATAGGCATCCATCATAAGCATAAATCAGACCATACATAGCATTTATCTATCATTGCATTTCACATTGCATACATATATAACAAAAACAACATGCGCATTTTATCCATACATAAATAAAGGAACCATGTGCATCTCATACATATCCATTTGCATCTCATATTTAATCTATACATTAATCATTTAGGAAACATCTCATAAAGCGTCAACATGAAAGCAATAAATGACACATACAATGATACCAAAAGATGAGCTCATATATATATATATATATATGTGTGTGTGTGTGTGTGTGTGTGTGTGTGTGTATATATATATGTGTATATATATATATATATATACACATATATATATATATATACACACACACACACACACACACACATATATATATATATATATCAATATCAGTACAAAACAATGGTGCTACTCGAGCACAATCTATCAAAAATGGGCTACAATATATCGAGGTCCTGATCTAACTTTGACCATCACCACCTAGAGGATTTGGAGGGGGTGGCATATCTTGCTATGGTGGTGCCTGTGGGCGTGGTCCCTATAGGACCACTAGTGCTCTAGCATATGATGAAAAATGCGGAACCTACTCCACTAAATTTGGAACTACACCGACATATGCTGCATAGTAATAAGCTTCCTGGGTAGCCTCATATCGAGCCTCAATCTGTAACCTCTCTAGGTCATCTCGCAACCCTCTAATCTTGCTGTCCCTCTCTGATATTCAGGTGTCTCGGATGGTGACCCGTATGTCCTGATCCGCTAGCTCTCTTTGCACCTGCCAGACTCTATCTCAGCTCTTCCGTAGTGCCTCCTACAACCATGTGACCTGAGCTCTAGGAGGTGGTCCCTATGCAGCCTGATCTTGCATATTTGTGTCCTCGACCTGTGCCTCCTTGTCAGGAGGCTGATGTTGTGAAGTATCACCTGTCCTCTTTCTAGTGTACCTTTGTTGGCCCCTGCTGATAGCTATGCCAACATCTGTACCCATCTTCCTAGGAGGAATGGGAGTCTTCCCGGTCCTCCGCCTAGACACCTGCTGTTGTTGCTGTCTGTGTTCCTACCATGGTGGTGCTTGAGGTATCTGTTGTGCCACCTTCTACTGTGGTGGTGGCTGCACCACCTGTTGTGCTTGCTGGCCCATGCCAACAAGATCTATGAAATGGGGATAGGGATGTGCTAATATATGATCCCTGTACAATGGTGTCATCCCTACATCAGTCACACCTGCTAGATAATCCCACCAAGCTGGTGGTACTCGTGCCTCAATCATGCACCGACTCTGATCAAGTCTTTCTTGCCAAACCTTCTTCACCTCATCGATGAAGCAAGCATAGGTGCAATACTCTGATGATATGTTCTGAGACCTACCAAATTGCCTCAAGACCCGTGATAGAGGGAATCTCTCGATGATGCTGATGGTGCGACCTATCAAGGGACGTGAACAAAACATATGTGGGAGCTCATGTCAAGCGTCATCCCAGACCTCTGTCACTACCTATGGTCACCATACAATTGCCACCATGATGTCTATCTATGCTTGCTATTGATCTATCTTACCTAGTGTTGGCTGAGTCATAGGGCCTCTGTACCTGTAAATGTAAGGCTCTAATGGCTGTTTGGTATCATGAAAAACTAGCCTACATACGAGGAGATGCTCCTAGGCCCATATCTGTAGTACAAATACTCCTACAGCCATGCTCCACGTATCCCGATACATAATCTCATGCATCTCATGGTACATCTGGCCTAGCATACACTGGCCCAATCCGAATCTCATGACTGGTCTATCCAACATCCTCTGCAACATGTGCCCCCAGCCACACTCTATTCCATGATGTCCTCGATCTGGCATTAGATAGTAGCCCATAAATGCTGCTAATACAATGGCTAATCTATACCCTGCCCCATACTGGCTGACCAAATCCTCCCACGAGATGGCCCGACCCATCACCAGCTCATCTTGAAATATGGCCCTCACTACCAAAGTGCCTGCTCTCGGCTGCACATTGCCCTCCACGCATGGGCCATGGAATAATACTCTCAAGATCCTATAAATATCCTCTGGGGTGACTGTCATCTCTCCCTGCGGCAAATGAAAAGTGTTCGTCTCTGAGTGGAAATGCTCAACTAGTGCACCTAGTACTCTGTGATTCACCCGAATGTTAGGTATATCACATAAGTAAGACAATCATAGCCCGTCTATGTGGGCATCCTCTTCATCATCTAACCGCCGCACTAGCTCCCTAATGATTGGGTGGTGAGATCGAAATATGATTTCAGGCAAGTCAACCTGCAATGCAAGTGACGACACTCGATCAGTACCTCAATCATGATGGTTTTTCAAAGAAAAACAACAATTGCAAGTATACATCTATCCTAAACTTCCTATTAGTCGCTCTACTTGGAAAATTTTATGCAAATTTGGGCAAACACCCTAAAATTCTGCAGCAGTTTCCTGCGTGAGGAAGTAGGGTCCTTGCGCGAGATTTTTCTACCGCATGAGATTTTATCTTAGCTCACGTGAGAGATCCTCACTAAGGAAGGTTTCTCGCGTGACGTCAACGACCACCTCACACGAGCTTGCGGAGGGACCCCACGTGAGGAAGCCCTCTTTGGCTATTCCCTCACATGAGATGCGCTCTAGGTCTATGCGAGGAAACTGTTTCCTCACGTGAAGTTTGGTGAAAAACTTCCTAAATGCTCTAAATCTAGCCTAAATCTCCTACAAAGCGATAAAAATTGAAATACAAGCTAAGTTTTCGACTACTTACAGGTGCATCATACTCCACCGACCGGTTGTGTCGACGGGAGCACTTGAATCAATGCAATCTCATTGGCATGCTCTCCATTTCATTCAGAGCTCTCAAAATCGCTAAAAGACAATAGTGAATAATGAATTGAAAATGACCCCTCCGAACCTTATATAGCTTTTGACCTAATTTTCAAAAGTGCTATGTTTTGCATGAAAACTTCACCCTTGGCTAAATCGACCACTCTGAATCCATTTTTGGGATCAAAATCAAAATCTAACACTCCTAGACAGCTCAAAATCATGTTTTAAATTTCTAGGATCAACATGATCGGACACTTGTGCAGTCGACCTTCTGATGTCATTTTCTTGCCAGAATCTTATCTCATCATCATTTTCTCAGCTCCTTCATCTTTTTCATCAAAAGTCAACTTTGGTCAACTCTAGTCAATCATGGTCAACCATAGTCAGACTTGGTCAATAGGACCTCCAAATCACTTCGAATTGCTTCTGCATCTTCTCGATTCTTCCGTAATCTATTTTGAGTTCCTCTGTATCTTCGATTGTATCTCTATCTGCAATCTTTTGCTGTCAATGATCTTCCTCATGTGTAATCTTTCAATTTCTCTCTTGAGGGGGTAGGATGATTGAATCATTGAATCTTATCGAATCAATCTCAAACCAATCTGATCTAAATCAAAAGTCCTCATCACTTGGGGCACCTCATCATTAGGGGCATCTTTGGGCCTCACATCTTGTCATCTATAGGTTAGGTATCTGAGCAATCTAACTCAGATCCTCGAGGATCAAGCTTCGTTTTGGAGATGGTTCTCAAAATCTCATTAGGCATTGGGACAATCTAACCCTAATTCCTAAAAGTCAAGCTTCGTTCTAGAGATGGCTCTCGAAAGCTCTCTTTGACCGTTATCTAGGCAATCTAACCTGGCTCTTAGGGGACTAAGCTTCTTTTTGGAGATAGTCCTACAATCTACATTAGTTATCATTTAATCAATGGGTATTGGGGAAATCTAACCCTGACTCCTAAAGATTGAGCCTCGTTATGGGGACAATCTTATCTAAAGTGGTAATTCGATCGATGTCTTCACAATCTAACTTAGGCTTTGGAGAATCAAGCTTCGTTCTGGAGCTGGTTCTACAACTCGATCCAATCGGTGTCTTGGCGATCTAACCTTGACTTTCGAGGATTAAGCTTCGTTCAGAGATAATCTTGAAAACCTCATCAACTATCACATCAGAATATTCTTTGAATCAATGCGCTACTCGCACATCAATTCAAAGAGGGGAAAAATGTAATACCCCAAAATTGGCATCTCGCAACCCTAACCAATTGTGGTGCATTTAGTCTCATTTCTTCAAATTTCTACATCATCAAAGTCCAATTGTCCTAGGCAATTATGTCCCCTAATTGACTTTACTTGACCTAGTGTCAAATGCATAAAACCCTAAATTTGCATTAATCATACATCATATTTAATTCCTAAATATTGACATTTATTGGCTAAATAAACCCTATGATTAATTAATTTAATTACAAAAGTCCTAGCACTTTAGTTAAATTAATTCCACCCCTTTTAGCTAATACACATCAAAAGGAATTAAATAATTATTTAGTTCTATAAATGAAGTATCCTCACTTGAATTTAATTATTCAATAAATTAGAAAGGTCACCCATGTGGCAATATTTCATTTATTTTATTAAATAAATCTCTCCAATTTGTTTCACCTCCCACCAAGGAGATGAAGAGTCGACCATTTCTTTACAAGAAACTCTTGAGTCTCCACCTAGGCTCTTCTATATTAGAGACCTCTCTTTCCTCATTTGAGGAGGCAATCTTTGAGCATCGAATTTCTGTCAAATTATTGTCTCATTCTTACATTCTAAGCTACTTTTTGCACTGCATAATTAGATTAATTTCATTCTATTAGTATATTGGTGCATCCTCATGCTTAAATTAGTTTTCTTACTATGTTCTTAGCTTAATTCTCATTTTACTACGAAGTTCAAGATTAATTGCGCATCCTCATTTCTAGCTTAAATTCAATTGTACTCATTTCTAGCATTAAAATCCTTCGTTTTAGAGTCTGGTCTATGGTTGTTGGGCTCTCAATTCTAAGAGTTATTCAAAAACCCCACCTAAATGGGAGGCAACAAGTTGATTCATGTATGTGTGCAAAGTGAATAATTCATATTCATTTTCATAATTAGCTAATGAGCAATGACCATGTTGAAGTTGTTAGAAACTGCAATTGAAGCAATTGTTGTATTGTCATTGATGTCAAACCTTAATTGGTAAGACTGTTGCTACTTAGGAAAGTACTATATCTATTGTGAGAAAGGAAAGAAAGGATGGTAACAATAGCACCTAGGGAAAGGTTGAGTTATCTTGATACTGCAAAGTGTACTTGACTATGTTGTACAATGATGGGACAATGTATTGTTTATCTTAGTAAGATTGAAGACTAAACTGGTAGGCTTAACTGAGAAAAAATCTAGTGTCGACCGAGTATCAATTAATTGCCGAGGAAATAGTTTTAGTAGTGACTGAGCATTTTACATAAAGACGAAGTGGATGATCACAATATTGACTGAGCATCAACATTTTTATATTTGAAAAGAATTCAGATTTGGAGCTGACATTGTTGAATTCTTGGATTATGTAAAATGTGTTGACTTTATTTATTGATTGTATGGAAGCATTTAATGCTTTGTAAAATGTTTTATTGTAAATATTTATGAGATTTGAGATGATTATAGAAGAGGAGATGAAGAACATGAAGTGGGTAGATTCAATGAATCTGACCTAACCCTAATATCTACGAAGGAGATTAAGAGACAAAAGATAAGTTAACCTAACAGAGAAAGTATTATGGGAACCTAAACATTAGGGATGAGGATGCATGGGTTAAGTAGATGTTATAAGAATAGTAAGTTTTATTGACTATACAAGCGAAAAGGCTAAAGCAGAAGTGTGGTGATTGCTTGAAGAAAAGTTTCAAGTAGATCAGAGATGGAGATGGAAAAGTTTCAAAGTTAGTAAACTAGCATTTGTGTATGGAATTGGATCTGATATTTGCAAAGTGAGTTGTATGTTTTTCAAATCAATACTGCTGCTACTTTCTAACCATTGTAATAGTCAAAATCCTTTTAATACAGGTTGACCTAATAGTCATATGTTAAATCCTTTGAACAAGGTTGCATTCTAATGGAGTGTATGTAAATCTTGTAACAAGGCTCACTTTTAACAGGGTGATTGAAATCCTTTAATCGGGTCACACCTAACAGTGTGTATTATAACCTTTGACAGGGTTGGCTTTTAACCAAGCTCACTTTAGAAGAGTGAAAATAATAGTAGCATGTTATGAAGTGGTTTTTCCCATATTGGGTTTAGATATGTGGGACACTCTTGCAAAGATCTATGGTGGTGATCTATATGTGCTGAAAGCTAAAGCCGAGAGTCTTAGAGGTAAGTTTGATGAAATGAGAATGAATGAAGATGAAAACATTGCACAATATTGTGGTAGAATAAAAGAAGTTGTGAATGCTATTAGAGGAGAAAATAGAACTATTGATGATGAGACCATAATTGGAAAAGTGCTAAGAACTCTGCGTCCTATATATGCTATTAGAATCTTAGCTATTCAGGAATCTAGATGTAACTCTAGAAATGTGCTTACCTTGGAAGGTTTGATTGGCAAACTGACTGCTTTTGAACTGTCTAATTATGATAATTTCACTATTGGTAGTATTGGAAATGTTGAATCTAATTTTAAGTCACAGTTAGTTCTTAACAAGCCTAAGAAAGAAAAAGAAAGATGCACTAGTGAAAGTGAAAGCAAAAGTGAAAGTGACAATGACACTTCTAATGAAGATCTTGAAGATCTAGAAGCTCTTATGGCTAGAAGATTGAGAAGAGGAAAAGGAAAATATAAAGGTAAACTCCCTATTATATGTTTTGCATGTAATAAAGTCAGTCATATAGCTGCTAGATGTCCTGACAGGAAGGATAAAGATGAATAAAGAAACAACAGACATAAAGACAGAAGAGATGACAAAGGCTACCGAAGGTACAAAGACTACAAAGGAAAAGGTAAGAAATCTTGTTACATTGTTGAAAAAGAGACTAACATTGATAGTGATGATTTTGAAATTGAGGTAGTCTATGTTGCAATGAAAGATGAATCTGATGAGGATGAGAAAATTGCATTGATTTCCTATGTGAACAAGAATGACAAATGGATTATAGATAGTGGTTGTTCACATCACATGACTGGTGACAAAAGTAAGTTTGAGACCTTACATCATTATAAAGGTAAAAGTGTAACATTTGGTAATGATGCACCATGTCCTGTTAGAGGAAAAGGATTGATTAAACTGACTGATAAAATCTCTTGTGAAAATGCTTATTGGGTTGAAGGATTGAATTATAATTTTCTAAGTGTTGCTCAGCTCAACAAAACTAGTTACCGAGTGGAATTTCATCACAGTAAAGCTAAGATATTTGATGCTACTGGTGAACTAATTGGGAGTGGTGAGCAGACTAGAGGTAATTTGTTCTATCTTGACCTATCTGAAGAAATATGTATGATTGCACAACTTGATGACATTTGGTTATGGCATAAGAGGCTATGTCATGTTAACTTTGACAATCTAGTAGAGATAAGTAAGAAGAAGAAAGTAATAGGCCTACCTAGATTGAAGAAACCTAAGAATGTGATGTGCAAAGAATGCCAGTTAGGAAAAATGACTAAGTCAAGTTTCAAGAGCAAAGCCTTTACTTCTGAACACATTTTAGATCTGGTTCATACTGACCTTTGTGGATCTATGGGCATACAAAGTTATTGTGGTGCTAGATATTTTATCTTGTTTGTTGATGATCATACTAGGATGATGCATGTAATGTTTCTGAAAGAAAAATTTGATGCTTTTTAATATTTTAAGTGGTATTTGCCTAAGGTTGAGAAGGAGATAGGTAGGAACCTGAAATGTCTTAGATCTGACTGAGGTGGAGAATTTACATCAAATGAATTCAATCTATTTTGCAATGATAGAGGAATCAAAAGACAGATGTCCACACCTAGGACACTTCCACAGAATGGTATAGAAGAAAGAAGGAACAAATCTATTTTGCACTGTGTAGGGACATTATTGACTGAAAAGAATGTGGCACAAAAATACTGTAAGGAAGCTATAAGTATAGCTGTTTACACTCTTAACTGGGTACAGATCAAGAAAGGTACAAATCTGACACCGTATGAATTATGGTATGGGCATGCACCGAGTGTTAAATACTTTAGAATCTTTGGAAGCAAGTGTTACATATTGAAAGACAATAGGAATGGAAAGTTTGATGCCAAAAGTGATGAAGGCATATTCCTAGGCTACTCCACAAAAAGTAAAGCTTATAAGTGTTTGAATTCTAACACTAACAAAATTGTGGAAAGTGTGAATGTAAAAATTGATGAGTATGAAAAAAGAAATGAAGCTGATAGAAAAAGAGAACCAGAAGATTACAGATCTTTTTTGTACATTGAGGAAATAGAAGAGGCACGTAATAGACTTGCACCCGATGCCGAGTCTCAGGCAAGAAATGCCGAGCAACAGGAAATGATGGCCGAGCATCAGGAAAATAGTGTCGAGAAAGAACAAGAACATGTCCGGCTATAAGATAATGCTACCAAGTATCCGGAAGAGGTTGCCGAGCATTCAAAAGATGAATATTATAATCTTGTTGGGGAACTTGATGAAATAGAGGAGAAAAATGTTGAACCTATTTTGGCAAAATATGTAAGAAGACATCACAAGCCTGAATAGATAATTCGAGATAAAGACACTGGAATTCATACCAGAAGCAAGACCAAGGATCCAACATGCTTACTATGTGAGTTTGAACCTAAGACAACTAAAGAGGCATTAGAAAATGAAGACTGGATACAAGCAATGAATGAAGAGATTGACCAGATTGGGAAAAGTGAAACTTGGACTCTGGTGCCGAGACCTGGAGAAAAGAATGTTATAGGAACAAAGTGGGTATTTCAAAACAAGTTGAATGAAAAAGGTGAAATCACTAGGATCAAAGCTAGGCTAGTATGCAAAGGCGATGCACAAGAAGAAGGAATAGATTATGGGGAAACATTTTCCCTTGTAGCTAGATTAGAAGGAGTAAGAAATCTGCTTGCATATGCTGCTTATAACGATGTCAAGGTATATCAAATGGATGTCAAGTCTGCATTTTTAAATGGTGTACTTGAAGAAGAAGTTTACATAGAATAGCCAGAAGGTTTTATTGATCCAAACAGAAGACACATGGTATGCAAACTAAACAAAGCATTGTATGGATTGAAACAAGCTCCCAGAGCATGGTATGAGAGGTTGCATAACTATCTAATGCAGATTGGATTTTCCAGAACAAATGACACAAGTAATCTGTACTTGAAGGATGAAGAAGGTAAAGGTATTCTATTGGCCAAAATTTTTGTTGATGACATTATTTTTGGTGGACAAGATGCATTGTGTAAAAGTTTTTCAAAAGAAATGCAAACTGAATTTAAAATGAGTATGTTTGGTGAGATCAAATTCTTTATTGGTTTACAAGTATATCAGATGAAGAAAGGAATTTTCATTACACAGTCTAAGTATGTTAATGAAATATTGAAAACCTTTGGAATGGAAGATGCTAGACCAGTGGGAAATCCTATGGTTACTGGACAAAAGTTATCTAAGAATGATGATGCTGTAGAAGTTGATCAAGCTTTGTACAGATCCATGATTGGAAAATTGTAGTATGCTATACATAGTAGACCAGATATTGCACTAGTTGTTGGGATTGTGGCAAGATTCTTTGCCAATCCTAAGGAAACACACATGATGGCGGTGAAAAGAATCATGAGATACTTGAAAGGAACTGCTGACTATGGGTTATACTACAAGAAGAATGACAAATTTGAACTTAGAGTATACACTGATGCTGATTGGGTAGGAAATGTAGATGATAAAAAGAGCACTAGTGGTGGAGATTTCTTTCTTGGACAGAGATTAGTCTCCTAGACAAGCAAGAAAAAAAATTGCATTTCCCAATCTATTGTTGAAGCCGAGTATGTTGCTGTAGAAGTAAATTGTTCAAATTTGATATGGATAAAATAGTTGTTGATAGGCATGAAAGAAGAAATCACTGAACCTGTTCTTATTTTCTATGACAACACAAGTGCCATCAATATTTCTAGGAATCCAGTGATGCACACTAAGACCAAGCATATAGCAATCAAGTATTACCATTTGAGGGAATTGGTACAAGACAAGGAAGTCCGAATGGAATATGTGAATACAAAAGAACAATTGGCAGACATATTTACTAAAGTTTTACCTAAAGAAGCTCAATAGTATTTGAGAAGTCAATTAAGGGTCCTTCCCCTAACTGAGGTTTCCTAGTCAAGCTAGGAGCACTGCATCAAATATGCTATAGCAGAATAAGTAACAAATTGATGCAGAAGATTGTCACACTTTAGGACTGTCCTAGAGCTATGAAGAAGAAGCAAAGACAACAAATCAGTCATAAGCAAGATGATAGAGGGAGAAACACTGAGCTGCACAAGATATATCTACATCTGTTGGATGTAAGTTTTAGTTGCTGCTTTGGCATTTTTGTCAAAGAGGGAGATTGAACTAAAATGATACTATAACACATGAAGTGAAGAGTAGGGATGATGAACAGAAATGAAAGATCAGGATAGAAGGGAGATCAAGATACTTCTGATGGTCACAGAAGTGAGATTTACAAATTCTGAATCAGAATGAAGCTAAGGATATTATAAATTCTCTCTTATGGACAGATAAGTTTTTGGATTGGTTGGTAATCCATGTGTTATTCAGGTGATATCATATGGTGTTTCCATCAATGCCAAAGAGGGAGATTGTTGGAAACTGCAATTGAAGCAATTGTTGTATTGTCATTGATGTCAAACCTTATTTGGTAAGACTGTTGCTACTTAGGAAACTACTATATCTATTGTGAGAAAGGAAAGAAAGGATGGTAACAATAGCACCTAGGGAAAGGTTGAGTTATCTTGATATTGCAAAGTGTACTTGACTATGTTGTACAATGATGGGACAATGTATTGTTTATCTTAGTAAGATTGAAGACTAAACTAGTAGGCTTAACTGAGCAAACATGAAGAAATCATGTTTAAGTCGAGTTATGTTAGTGTCGACCGAGTTAGTGTATGCTGAGAAAAAATCTAGTGTCGACCGAGTATCAGTTAATTGCTGAGGAAGACAGTATAGGCCGAGGAAACGGTTTTAGTACTGACCGATCACTTTACATAAAGACTGAGTGGATGATCACAGTATTGACTGAGCATCAACATTTTTATATTTGAAGAGAATTCAAATTTGGATCCAACATTGTTGAATTCTTGGATTATGTAAAACATGTTGACTTTATTTATTGATTGTATGGAAGCAATTAATGCTTTGTAAAATGTTTTATTGTAAATATTTATGAGATTTGAGATGATTCTAGAAGAGGAGATGAAGAAGATGAAGTGGGTAGATTCAATGACTCTGACCTAACCCTAAGATCTATGAAGGAGATTAAGCGGAAAAATATAAGTTAACCTAATAGAGAAAAGTATTAAGGGAACCTAAACATTAGGTATGAGGATGCATGGGTGAAGTAGATGCTAGAAGAACAGTAAGTTTTATTGACTGTACAAGTGAAAAGGATGAAGGAGAAGTGTGGTGATTGCTTGAAGAAAAGTTTCGAGCAGATCAGAGATGGAGATGGAAAAGTTTCAAAGTCAGTAAACTAGCATTTGTGTACGGAATTGGATCTAATATTTGCAAAGTGAGTTGTATGTTTTTTAGATCAATACTACTACTACTACTTTCTAACCATTGTAATAGTCAAATTCCTTTTAACAGAGGTTGACCTAACAGTCATATGTTAAATCCTTTGAACAAGGTTGCATTCTAATGGAGTGTATGTAAGTCCTGTAACAAGGCCCACTTTTAATAGGGTGATTGAAATCCTTTAACCGGGTCACACCTGACAGTGTGTATTATAACCTTTGATAGGGTTGGCTTTTAACCAAGCTCACTTCAGAAGAGTGAAAATAATAGTAGCATATTACAAAGTGTTTTTTCCCATATTGAGTTTCCACTATAAATCCTGGTGTCAATACTTGTGTGAATGTTTTGGTTTGAACATTTCTATGTTTTACAA
This sequence comes from Chamaecyparis obtusa, assembly GCA_027943335.1. Taxonomy (NCBI): domain Eukaryota; kingdom Viridiplantae; phylum Streptophyta; class Pinopsida; order Cupressales; family Cupressaceae; genus Chamaecyparis; species Chamaecyparis obtusa. Next base: position 158,947 of record BSBK01008022.1, on the reverse strand, counting down.
GTTAGTTACAGCTAGGTAGTGGACTGCAGTGTTATACATTTCTATTATTGAATCAGTGATGACCAAGTTTGTTTTGGTTGCTTGATCTGATTTAAAGAAAAGTTTTTGAAGTTATTTTATACATCAAGACTTGAGAACAACTGATTCACTCCCCCCCCTCTCTGTTGTTCTAAATCATATTAACAGAAGTCTATGGTTGAATTAGAGGTCCACATTCAGTTAGAAACAATACCCATCAAAGAAAGAAGTGAGCCTGTTTGAAGATATTTTACCCATGAATGAAGAGCTTGATGTAACCTGCCTTTTACCATTAGAAATATTATTAAAATATGTATTTTTATCTTAATTTGAAGTGGTAACATGTTGATCTATGTATTTACTTTCATATTTGAATATCTCAAATAAAGATTTATCTTTCTTGTCACTAGAGCATTGTCCAAGCTCAAAACCAATTCTAGTTAGATCATCAATTCTTCTTTGTTTCCTTAAAATGTCATCCAAAGTAGTATTCTCATATTTTTCTAACTTCCTTTTATATGACACTACTTCATTCATTAACCTTGTACATTCTTGATCTTGAGAACTTAACTCTTCCTTAGTGACAAAGACAACTCTTTTTTGTTCCTCAACTTGTAATTTCAAATCCGTGACTTGTTGATTCAATCCCTTAGTTTCTTTTTCAAAGTTCTCTTTTTCCTTTACGAAATTGATTTTCTTGAATACTTAAATTCCTTTTTAATTATTTGATCTTTTTAAGTGCATAAAGAAATTCACATTCTAAATCAGCTTCAACAACTTCAACACCATTATCACTATCTGATTCTTGAATAGTAGTTTCTATTGCCATGAATAAAACTTTATTTTCATCACATTCAAAGCTACTAGATTCACTATCTGATACATCAGCAATAAAAATCTTCTTTTTCTTAAAGAACTTATTTTTTTTATAGAATATCTTTTTACTTGATTTCTCTTTCTCACCATCTACTTCTTCATGATTATCATAAGGACATTTAGATGCAAAATGTTCTATTTTACCACAATTAAAGAATTTTAAAGGAAGTTTACCTTTCTATTTACCTTCTCCTTTCTTCAATTTCCTTGATAAATATTCTTTAGGAACATCAAGGTCTTCTGATTCTGAAGAGACTTGCTTCACTTTCTTTTCTACTTTGAATGTTGCTTCTTTGCTTGCGGATTCCTGCTTGCCAAACTTTCTCATTTCATAAGCTACAAGTGCTCCATGAATATATTTCATTGTATATTTGTTAATATGTCAAGTTTCTTTTATGGAACATATTTTAGACTCAAACTTATCAGGAAGGCATCTTAAAAGTTTCTTTACAACATCAATATCATCAATTGTTTCACCAAGTCCTCTTATGACATTCACTATTTCATTGCTTTCAAATATTGTATCTTGGCGTCTTTAACTCTATCATTACCATGATAAGTATTTTTCAAAATTTCACACACTTCTTTAGAATATTTGTAATGCATTACCTTAACAAACACATATTTAGATAAATTGTTAAATAAATTTTTTTTAGCTTTCATATTAATTTCATATGTCTTCTTTTTATTAGGATTTGTAGGTAAAGCATTAGGAACTTTATAACCATTAACATATGAATCCCAAACATCAACATTAATAGATAAAAATTATGTTTGCATCATTACTTCCCAAAAAACATAATCTGATCCATCAAAAATAGGAAACTTTGAAGAACTATCTTGAGCCATTATAGATAAGTATTCCACTCAACCAAAATCTACCAAAAGTTATTAAACTGGATAGAGGGAACCTTTCTCTTATGTCACTTGTTGGAATACAAACACCACTAAGAGGGGGGGGGGTGAATCAGTGGTTACTTGAAAACTTGATCTTTTAAACTTTTACAAGCTTTTCAATTTGTTACAATTATAACATGAAGTTATGAAATAATAACAATCTAAATGCAAGAGGAAGAAATTACACAATATTTATAGTGGAAAACCCCTTAGGGTAAAAAACCACTTTTAATCTGAACCTTTATTAGTCTCTTGGGAAAAAAATTTAGAGCTACAAGTCTAGGAAGTACCAACACCCTATTTTTGAGACACCTATCTCAAGGAACACCGATCCCTTATATCTGAAGCAGATCAACTTCAAAATTTAAGAACCACCAAATTCTAACATGAAAAAATTGAGTTATGAATCATAGGATCATCTATGTTACAATACAAATGATGAATAAATAATTCAACTTCTAGTTGAAAATATTCAGGAGGATGTACTTCTTTTCTTATCTCTCTTATCGATTCTTTTACATCACCAAATTATACAAGCCCTCTCAAAATGAATTTTTCAGATCATGAAATGTGTAATTGGACTTAAATCAATACATATGTTTGTAAGAGGATGAGTTTAATCAATGGTCTTCAAAATTCTATACTTCTTGGTAGAAAAATAACATGTTTCCCTTCAAAAAATTAAAGATCCAAATGCATATTCATGTTTCATAAAAATATCTGATTAAAGGCTGACATCAACCATTAAAATATCAGTGAATAAACCCTTCTCAACCTTTGATATACTCCTGCAATCATTATTCAATCATAAATATTGAATTTGGAAGAACTGTTTATACCATTCAATTTGTTGTCTTGTGGACTGCATAGAATCTTTCTGGTCTAATTTGAATATCTTCCAAATCCTTCAAAAACCTGCAAGACCACCTATACCATTATTTAGAGGAATGAATCCCCTAATTGTACATTTTCTTTTTCATTGTCCAACAACACATTAAACTACCCAAAACTCCTTTAGACCAAAACCGGTTATAATTATCAAAACAGGAAGAAACTTCCTTGGTCAAATTTTTTTTTGACTTGTATAGACATGTTCAAATCAAAAAATAGAAATGAATCATTTTAGATTTTTCTTGTAACTTTCTGAAAATTTATAATAGTTGGGGTCTTTTTTAACACTTAATATGTTCAAATTCATTTAGACCGAAACTAGGTAGTTATAAAATAATAACTGATGTAACACATAATCAACATTAAGTGTTATATACTTAAGACTTTATCAACCACCCCAATAATGATATAATCAGTGTATTAGTACATTAATAACATGATGCTAACCACCTCTTGATCACTTTAATCAACTTCCATATGATCACTAAATTTCCATCTTGTGTACCATTATTAGAACTTTACCTTGTGTACCACCATAACTAATTGAGAGATTTGACATGTCTTATTGACATCAATGAAAAAACCAAAGACCAAATTAGAAAAGGTTCAACACAATGAACAAAGAATGTTTCTTGAATAACCAAAACATTTATCTATACACTAATAATTGTTAGAGTAATCATACTTTATGCTTATTAATTAAATCACTTTGGTTTAATTAATTAAGTCATTTATTACTCTATTTACTTAAGCTATCTTTTAGGTGCATTATAATTAATATATTTATTAATTATAATGTGCAACCTAGCTTTATTTTTTGCTTTATAGCTTTAGGGTTTTATTGTTCACCTATATGGTTGAACCCTTTGTACATTCTTTTTAGATAATTCACTTATTGGATCATAATAGCAATTTCTCTTTGCATGTCCATAAGATGTCTCTGGCTTTTTGGCCTCCATGATTTTTCTTGCTTCTGTGCTTTGCTTCTTCCATGTGACAGGGTTATGCATGCAGGTGTTCTTGGGAGATTAGTATTTCACCTAATCTAACATGGTATCAGAGCCATCTTGCTGCTCGCTGTTCGTGTTTTGTTGAAGTGTTTCAGAAGCAGGAGGTTTTCAAGGGTTTCAGAAGTTTTTTTTGTGGATCTGGGGGGGAGCCAAAATTTGGCTCACCTTGGGCAAAAACGGACACCACCATTGTGTCCGGAAGGCCCAAGAACCCCTAAATCCATATAAAACTTGTCCATTTTGGACACAGTGGCATTTGAGGCAAAATTTTTTTGCATACCAAGGCCGTACGGCCCTGGCACGCACTCCGAGACGGCGATTTTCAAAAAAAAATTATTAAAATTTTTTTTAAGGGGCGGCCTCCCGGGTGCCACCCAGCGGCCACCCGGGCGCCACCCCGCGGCTCCTCCGCCGCCCCGCTGGCCTCCTCAGCCGGCCCCGCTCCGCGGCCCGCCCAGCCGCCGCCCGCGCCCGCGCCCGTGCCGCCGCCGCCCTTCGCGGCCTCCGCTCCGCCGGCCCGCCCACCGCCGGCACCAGCACCAGCCCCTGGTCGCCCACATGACCAGAGGTTTCCTGATTCAGCCCCCAGGCCCTCTGCTGACGTCAGCATGACGTCAGCAGACATGCTTTTTACTTTTTAAAAAAAAATTTGCATGTTTTTTTAGGGCTCTGTTTTAAGGGTAATTGGGCTTTTTTTGCCATATCTTCTTCATCTGGAGGCGTATTTGGGAGTTTTTTATATCATCGGAAAGCTCTTTCCAAGAAGAACGCAATTATGGAGGTTTCTTTTCAAGTTTTTTGCCTCGTTTTTCGTACCATGCCTTCGAAGGCAAGACTGCTTTTTTGCCTTCCTGGAGCACCTGATGCTTTTTTTGGCATAACTTGCTCATACGGAGGAGTTAGTGGGCGAACGAGACATCATCGAAAAGATGATTCTGAGACGGTCGTTTTATACGAAGAGCTTTTTTCCAGATTCTTCTACCATTTTTCGTACCAGGCTGTTGAATTCAGAGGTTTTCTTTTTCAGGTGCCTGCCAGAGCACCTGTCACTGTTTTTGCCGTAACTTGAGCATACGATGGCATTTTTTGCCAAACGAGATATCGACGGAAAGCTGGTTCCGAGACCTTTCTGTTTTTTTCAGTTTGGTTGTTTGATTTTTCCGTTTGTAGGGGTTTTCTTCCAGTCAAAGTCACGGGTACTTTTTGCATTCCGGACACTATATCTCTCACATCCGGGCTCAGTTTTCAGCAAACTTGGTATTTTCGGAAAGCTGGTTTAGTGTGCTATTCAGTGGAAGAGGTTATTTTTCCAGATTCTACTCCAGGTTTTCACTCCTCTGAGTTATGCAGTTTATGCCCTCTGGTGGAGTGCTTGGTTCTACAGGTCCGGGGATCTCTTCTTCTGAGTTCATAGCTCACTCTTCTTTCTGTCTTTTGAGCATTGTATGCTTCTCTTCTGTTGCATTCTTTTTTTTGTAAACGCACTGAGATAAAGTGCCTACTTTTGCATATCTGGGATCTTGTACTCCTTGTGTTTGTTTGTACTCGCACTCAGTTATAAAGTGCCATGGGGGGATTCTGATGCATTTGCCACTATAGGCGCATCCACTCTTGTCAAGTGAGCGTACCTTCCACGACATTAGCCCATGTAGACTGTGTCTATGACACCGCCCTTTATCCTGTGCTTGTACCTTCTTTTGCACATAGGTGTTCCTGATTCTTCTTCTTGCAGATGTTTCTGGCAATGCATTTCAGTGTTCCTGTCACCCCGTTCAGCATTGTGGGGGGGTTCACCTGTTGGCTCTATTGCTTCCTTGGTTCGGTTGAGTGATCTACGTATTCAGTTTTTGTTCCTATGTACTAGGCGGATGCAGTGGCTAGGCACCTATGCATTTCGGTGAGATGGTTCATCTACTATATAGACACTCATTCATTCCTATTTTGGAGGTCACCTCTTTGATTGATCAGCTCTTCAGACTTTGTCTTCTCTACCTGGTCATGCACTTCAGTGGGGGTTCCAGCAGTTTCTTCTGACAGTGTTTGCAGCTTCATGCTTCGGAGATGCTTCATGCTCTTTCTTGTTCCTTTCTTTGGGACATTCCCTAGATTGGAGGCTTTGTTTCCTTCATCTAGTTTATTTTCTTGTACTGGGTACCTGATCAGGCCTTGTTGCCGGGACCCATTTTCTGCTTTCATAGCTGTGCTAGGTTAGCTTCCCTCTTGAGCTACGCTTAAGGGGGGGTGTTAGAGTAATCATACTTTATGCTTATTAATTAAATCACTTTGGTTTAATTAATTAAGTCATTTATTACTCTATTTACTTAAGCTATCTTTTAGGTGCATTATAATTAATATATTTATTAATTATAATGTGCAACCTAGCTTTATTTTTTGCTTTATAGCTTTAGGGTTTTATTGTTCACCTATATGGTTGAACCCTTTGTACATTCTTTTTAGATAATTCACTTATTGGATCATAATAGCAATTTCTCTTTGCATGTCCATAAGATGTCTCTGGCTTTTTGGCCTCCATGATTTTTCTTGCTTCTGTGCTTTGCTTCTTCCATGTGACAGGGTTATGCATGCAGGTGTTCTTGGGAGATTAGTATTTCACCTAATCTAACAATAATGTCCCCAATGACATGTTTATATAATATTCCTCACTATTCAACTGAAATACAACTACCATGTAGAACTAATTTACAAGTTATTCAAACTGTCTTTGCACATGTATCTAATTATGCATCAAAATCTTATTGTCATTTTCCTTAAGAAATTTTTTAAGAAATGTGTAGGTTTGTCTCTCTTTTTCTCATAATAGATCAGAGTAACTAAATCCTTAATTACAAACCAATTATATGTCTCAGTATTTAAACAACACGTACAAACAAATTTTCTTCAAGCTAAATAATCTTTGCAGCAAGACGTTGATAGTAGTTAAGGATAAAAAATAGAGTATATACCAACCAAAACAAAGATAACTTACTTGATAGTAACATCCCTTGACTAGGGTTTAGAATGGAGTGAGACAAATACTTAAAGCATGTATGGAATAGGGTTGGACAAAACCCCCATTCTCAAATCAACATGAAATATTTAATACAATATATGTAAAGGTTTAAATAGAAAGACCCAAAATATCTTATCAACACCTTAGTCACATAATATACATAAAAAATCGATCGAGAAAGATATACCACTCAAATGTAAGAATGGGTTTTGAGCATCTCTACTAGGGTTTAGAAAATAGAGAAATAGTCTAATGTTATAGACCAAGACTTCAAAGTCAAGATTCAAAAGTTTAGCCCTAGTAAGCTCAGGTATGAGACAATATATACACAGGATTAAAAAAATATTTGTATAGAGAAACATTATAGAGTTTAAAAAAGAACCAAACTGTTTCTATAAACTTAACAATGAAACCCTTAAGCAAAAAAGAAGAGTAAACAAATAACTCTTAACAAAACCTTAAACATTTTAGAGAAAAGATTAGAGAAAGCTTGGGAATGATCGCAAGGAGGGAAAACTTGTGAAATATTGCAACTACCAAACACAATCCCCTATACTCTTCTCAAGAAACTCCTTCACATCGTTTGCCAAATCTTTCTCAACAAATAATATTGCAACTGTTACATATGCCATGCCTCTGTCGCCTCAACATCTCATTCAAACTGTCATGGTGATGATCAAAGCTCGTGCCCTAGTTTGGGCAAAGTCCTAGCTTGTTTGAGATTATAGATTTTACAAAATGAATAGTACAAAATGTCTTTACAAGTACATGTCGATAAGTATGGCATGTCATTTCATGCCTTAATAATATTAATGCTCCTATTAAGGTTGATGACACAACCTTAGCACCATGGCACTAAGTGTTGTGTTTTACAACACTTTAAATTCCTAAGCAAGGCCGACCCAAAGGCTTGCTTAATATTTCTTTTACAACTTTGTTGTCTTTGTCAATGACTTAAACCATTACAAACATATGTAGTCATTGCTAATGAATAATCAAGGCATGTTACACTTTGCAAATCATATTCATAACCTAGTTGTATTCATAAACTGAATTCATCGACTCATGTATCAAACTGAACCAATACTTTCTGAAAATACCAATTGCAATGTCTCTGAGTCCATTTAGTCATGAACTGAATGAGCATCAAAATGATCATGTCCATACTAATCAGTTAGTGTGTTTGGCATCAAGGACAACATAAGGAGAGGAGCAACAAGTGTATGTAGGGGAGTAGGTGTGGGCATAATGAAAGTTTATTAGCTAGACCAAGTGGTGTAGTAGACACCTTTGGAGGTTTGTCTTGAGGAGGTTGAACAACTATATTTCCTTGATAGTGAACAAGCCCCTCAAAGATTTGATAAGATTGTAAAAGTGAAACTTAAAGAATTGTGCATAGATATTCAGATGAATGTTGGGATATGTGTATGTGCAATGATGGAAATGCAATGATAGTATATATTGTGTAGTAAAGTATCAATTTTTACTAACTACGAGATTCCTTCTATGATTATGCTTAATCCTCTTAATCATCTTTCATTGAAATAGTCCTTTGAGAAACAACTTTGATGAGTGTTTATGGTTGTTTGGATAAAAATAAAAACATAAATAGAAACTATAATAGAAAAGACAACATGAAAATTAGCTTTCAAATATTGTAGACATAAATATGAATGTGGTGTTATCCAAGCTACTCAAATAATAAATATTGAAGTGAAGTTGAGATACATAAATATTTAAAAAGCTAAATAAAAAAATGAGTTACAAAATTAGAGACGATTTAGAATCATAAAAGAACCATCCTAACATTATTAAAATAATGGTCAATACTTTTATCTCTAGATGTTTTGACTGCATCATTAATGTATTTCAATGTCCAATTGAAAATATGAATAGAAAAATAACAGAGACCAAAACGGAGACCGAGTCCTCTCGTAGAACCATTTTCAAATTGTAATGAACGCACAGAACCCCGGCTGGACCAATCCAGAGAGCTTTCAACACGCAAGCTGTTTCTGAATGACTTCTGAGCCGTCGTTCATATCATCACTTAGAAACACTAGAATTTCAACCAAATTATTATAGTATATTTCACATGTAGTTGACATGTAGCACATTACATAGGCCCCAATAGAGAATAAATAGTTTTTACCCCTTATCTAAAATAACCCCATTTCACAAAGATTGTCTTATGACAACTTGATTTAGGACAATAGCAATTGAAGATGCCCTATAACACATTGAAAAATGATTTGACACGTATAAACAAATAAATGAACCCTTCCTCTAGCATTCACTAATAAAGAAAGTTGACAAGAGACATCAAACAACAAGCACACAAACTAAAATGGGAAAGAAAAAATAAAAACATAAATTAGTACTATTTTTGGTGATATAGGATTTTCCATGGACCTAGACACTCCTGCATCATTAAGTTAATTTCATTTACTCATATTTCATAAGTAGTTGTTCAGAAGAATCCATCTCTCATGGACATGAATGACTCACTTAGCATTCATTAGCAAATTAGGATTTTGTCAAAGATCACACATTTTTGTATTATCCTAACTCAAAAATGATTAAAAATTGGAGCTATCTTTCTGTCTTTTTTTAATTCCCAAAACTTCATCGTTGGATTAGGTCGGATAGATGGTGACGATGTGATAGCCAGCTCCGTGTCGGTGTGTAGTCATTGGCAATGGGGAACAGGTTAGACCCAATCCCATTGAAGAGCACTAGTAGATATGGATAAGGGTTTCCTAAATGGGCATTTAGGCTAGAGCTTTTAGCATTGAGATTACATTCACCAATAGGAGGGTGAGTGCAACAATGAGGAAGAGGAGTGAAACATAGCCTAATGTAATGGTTGCCTCAAATGAATGAATGTTATGACCTCTGTGTGGAGTCTTCGATTGTAATAGACTCCCCTCTAATTAATCAATTCCCAGTATAAATAACAAGTGCAATCATCTAGTACTTAAGCTCAACCAACCAAAATAAATACCTACTTAATCTCAGAATGATTCCCACATTATTTTCTTCTGACATGTTTGGTTGTGGTTAACAAACAATCACTTATAAATTATTTATAAAAAAAACACTTTTCAACTTTGAAAAATCATTTAACATTTAAATTGAAATTTATCAATAGTTAAAAAATCATTTAATAGTTAAATTGAAATTTATCAACCAAAAATACAAAATATAATGGATTTAATATGTAACTACAAATTTTCAAATGTTGATGTGGTTGCTTCAATCTGAAATTTTTTCCCTACAACAGTTTATTCAATCTAATATCTATGTCTAGACATTTATCTGAGCATCAATGATCATGTATATTTTTGGAAAATAAATTTGTATAAGTGTAAATGTAGACACTTGACAACACAAGAAATCTGCTCCCTACGCCAGAAAAAGAAAAAGAGAATTTCCTCAACATTTAGTTTGAAGTCGACATTGTTCTTTCAAGAATTTAAGCTTCTTGGTGAGCCTTATACAATCAATGAAAGCCATCATAAATCAAATTTAGAAAAATATAGATTGATACACTTTTGATATATAGTAGATTTTATTTTTCAATGAGTTTCGAATTGATTTTCTAGCACGGTCTACCAGGTAGTGACGATACAGGTAAATATTGTGTATCAACTTCTATTTGCAAGCAAGCCAAAATGGAAAGCCTATCAACTAATTATTTCATTCTCTATGTGTTGTTCTCCTTTGTATCAAGGCATTTTTATCTATTAACTCCAATACGTAAATTTCTTACTTGGTTTACAGCTTTAATTCTTTTCCTATTTATCCTTCAGGTAGTTTCAAAAATAGTTGAACCACCAAATGTTGTTGTTGAACCAAAGAGATCAAAACAAAATGTTCAACCAGGCTAATATACTCTGACGTGATGCCAAAATCCATCCCTGTCGAAACACCTCTTCAAAGAATCACCATGAATATATCAATAAATTAGAGGGTTTTTATTTACACAAAATGTTAAACTTCCTTGTGGCATATGTGGACTCCTCTCATAGAATAGATCTATGAGAGAAATTCATTATAAGTAAACGAAGTAGCAAAAATTTCATCTGATAAATTTTAGGTATGCTAAAAATAGGCATATCTCGCAACAAATTAACTGTAGATATTTATACCAATATTTATACCTTGTTGTACCCTTGGCATGCACTAGATGCATGTAGAGAAAGCCATAGTGACTACTATTCTCGATTGCTTCGTTACAAAGGAAATAAGAAAATACAAAGGCCACACTCATTGTTTTACCCTGCACTAGTATCTTATAAAGCATTTTGTTTACAGATATAAACAATCATTAAAGGAACAAAATAAGAGTACATAAAAATGTATGACCTAGTTATTCTTTTCTATCTTTCTGGGTTGCTACAAAAGGAAGGACAATGTATCACCCTCTTCTTCCTTAGTGCCCTCTTTTATTCTTTTGTAGCTACCCAGAAGAGAAAAGAATAACTAGGTTATGGGTGCGAGGTTACACATTTTTCCAACATCTCATGGATAACAAAAATATCAGCAAGAAATGTGTCACCCTTTCTCTTTGCAAATAAGACTACAAGTTTTGGAAGCTCAACAAGACAATGAAGGAATTGTATTTACATAGAAATAAATCTAAGATAACTCTGCTAGCTCTCTCCTACCCTTGTTAGAAAATAAATAAATAAATGTAATGATTAGACACAAAAAAAAATATAGAGGGAAAAAAAGTAACCAAATAAGTCCTACAAAGAACCCCTTTCTAGTTGTTGGTTGCAAGTATGACTTTTTATGTTACATCTTATTCACAATGACAACTTACCTTTACCTAAATACCTTCTTATTGTTGGATTAGGTTTGAAAAGGTAAGTACTGAGAGGAGAGTGGTGAATCAGTACTATAAAACACTTTTAAACTTATTTGAACTTTCTTCACAATCACTTACTAATTCCTTATCATTTGCATGCATCACATGAAATATATTAAATATGTAATAATCAACACATAACACACATATTTTGGTATCCCATAAATCCATGTTAGAGGACAAAAATTGGGATGGGGATGACACCGACAAGACTTCACTACTGCAGAATAAAGTTTGTTCAGTTAGAGCTACAATGCTTACCTATTTCTGATAGATTACCCTGTTTACAGTATTAACCCGGTTAAGAGTTCTAAAGACTGCCATGTCTACTCTGTTAAGAGATTTCATAACTCTAATCTAAGAATTGTACCTGGTTAAAGGATTTACAATTAGGATCTACTAGGATCTTCTTGGTTAAGAGACTTATACAATTCTGATTACTCTTTAATCAATAACAATAAAATGTCTGTCAAACTTGCAGATCAACATATGCTATTTAGACTCTATGTGCTCATTAATTCATTGCCTCATACTGTGTTTCATTCACACTATCAATTCAATACTCGGTAGGTCTCAATCTTTATATGTTCTTCATTATTTTGTTACTTGATAGCTTCTTTGCTTATTCCTTTCTACTTCATACATGAAATCTCCAATTGCTTTTTGTGCATGCCACCTTTACCATTCATGCATGCATACTAATCTTCATACTTTGATCTTCTTATATACAATTTTGAAGTGGTGCTAGATGATCTAGAATCTTCTCATCAAGCAGTGCTAGCATTGGGTACACTGCCAATGCATATTCCATCCTTAATTCTCATTGGCTAATCTCACCTTGTAATCATGTATAATCATCATGTTGTAATCTCCAATGTTCTTTTATACAATCTCTTCATGATTGGTAAATTGTTTTATGTTTGGTGTCTAGATTCAATGTACTTAGAATTCTTTTGGTGTCAGTTTGTTCTGCTCAGTAACATGTTTTTCTTAACTCGGTAACTATATTCTCTTCTCAGTTTGGCACTCGGTATAACTTGGTTTTCAATGCTCATTTGTTCCTTTCTCGGTGCCTATACTTGCTTCTTCTTTACCAAAATTCCCTGCTTAGTTGTTTTCTTTATCGAATGACTTTCTCTTCTTTATCGACTTATCTTTTCATCATTACCAAATGACTTTGACAGACAATATAACTTCTTCATAATTAATGAAAACAAAATAACTCATAGGAGTAACAATTTCCCCCTTTGGCATTAGTTTCGTATGTTTGTTAAAATGTTAAAAACTTCAAAGTCATTAAAAAAATATATTCAAAATTTGTCTTTGTCTATTCTTCTTCTTTGTCCTTGTATCGCAAAATCCTGCATGAGATGATTAGTGCCATATACATTGCATTTCCATTGCATCCACAAAGTGCATTATCATAAACTCATATACATAGGCATCCATCATAAGCATAAATCAGATGATACGTAGCATTTATCTATCATTGCATTTCACATTGCATACATATATAACAAAAACAACATGAGCATTTTATCCATACGTAAATAAAGGAACCATGTGCATCTCATACATATCCATTTGCATCTCATATTTAATCTATACATTAATCATATAGGAAACATCTCATAAAGCGTCAACATAAAAGCAATAAATGACACATACAATGATACCAAAAGATGAGCTCATATATATATATATACATATATATATATATATACACACATATATATATATATATATATACATATCTATATATATACATATATATATACATATATATATACATATATATATATATATATATATATATATATATATATATATATATATATATATATATATATATATATACATATATATATACATATACATATATATATACATATACATATATATATACATATACATATATATACATATACATATATATATATATATATCAATCAATATCAGTACAAAACAATGGTGCTACTCGAGCACAATCTATCAAAAATTGGCTATAATATATCGAGGTCCTGATCTAACTCTGACCATCACCACCTGGAGGATTTGGAGGGGGTGGCATATCCTGCTGTGGTGGTGCCTATGGTGGAGGTCCCTATAGGACCACTAGTGCTCTAGCATACGATGAAAAATGCAGAACCTGCTCCACTAAATTTGGAATGACACCGACATATGCTGCATAGTAATAAGCTTCTTGGGTAGCCTCATATCGAGCCTCAATCTATAACCTCTCCAGGTCATCTCACAGCCCTCTTATTTCTCCGTCCCTCTCTGATATTTGAGTTTCCCGTATGGTGACCTGTATGTCCCATTCCGCTAGCTCTCTCTGCACCTGCCAGAATCTATCTCGACTCTTCCGTAGTGCCTCCTACAACCATGTGACCTAATCTCCAGGAGGTGGTCCCTATGTAGCTTGATCCTGCATATCTGTGTCCTCGACCCTTGCCTCCTTGTCAGGAGGCTGATGTTGTGAAGTATCACATGTCCTCTGTCTAGTGTACCTCTACTGGCCCCTGCTGATACCTACACCAACATTTGTACCCATCTTCCTAGGAGGAATGGGAGTCTTCCCGGTCCTCCACCTAGACACCTACTGCATTGCTGTCTGTGTTGCTACCGTGGTGGTGCCTGAGGTATCTGTTCTGCCACCTTCTATTATGGTGGTGGCTACACCACCTATTGTGCCTGCTAGCCCATGCCAACAAGATCTATGAAACTGGGATAGGGATGTGCTAATATATGATCCCTGTACAATGGTGTCATCCCTGTATCAGTCACACTTGCCAGATAATCCCACTGAGCTGGTGGTACTCATGCCTCAATCATGCACTGACCCTGATCAAGTCTCACCTGCCAACCCTTCTTCACCTCATCGACGAAGTAGGCATAGGTGCAATACTCCGGTGATATGTTTTGAGACCTACCAAATTGCCTCAAGACCCGTGATAGAGGGAATCTCTCGATGATGCTGATGGTGTGACCTATCAAGGGACGTGAACAAAACATATGTGGGAGCTCATGTCAGGCATCATCCCAGACCTTTGTCACTACCCATGGTCACCATACAATTGCCACCATGTCATCTATCTGCACTTGCTACTAATCTATCTTACCTAGTGCTAGCTAAGTCATAGGGCCTCTATACCTGTAAATGTAAGGCTCTAATGGCTGTTTCATATCATGAAAAACTAGCCTACCTATGGGGAGATGCTCATAGGCCCATATCTATAGTACAAATACTCCTGCAGCCATGCTCTGTTTATCCCAATACATAATCTCGTGCATCTCATGGTACATCTGGGATAGCATACACTGGCCCCATCTGAATCTCACGATTGGTCTATCCAACATCCTCTGCAACATGTGCCCCCAGCCACACTCCAGTCCATGATGTCCTCAATCTGGCATCAGATAGTAGCCCATAAATGCTGCTAATACAATGGCTAATCTATACCCTACCCCATACTAGCTGACCAAATCCTACCACGAGATGGCCAGACCCATCACCAGCTCATCCTGAAATATGGCTCATAGTGCCAAAGTGCCCGCTCTCAACTGCACATCACCCTCCACGTGTGGACCATGGAATAATACTCTCAAGATCCTATAAATATCCTCTGGGGTGACTGTCATCTCTCCCTACAAAAAATGAAAAGTGTTCGTCTTTGAGTGGAAATGCTCAACTAGTGCACCTAGCAATCCGTGATTCACCCGGATGTCTGGTATATCACATAAGTAAGACAATCGTAGCCCGTCTATGTGGGCATCCTCTTCATCATCTAACCACCGCACTAGCTCCCTAATGACTAGGTGGTGAGACCGAAATATGATGTCAAGAAAGTCTACCTGCAATGCAAGTGATGACACTCGATCAATATCTCAATCATGATGGTTTTTCAAAGAAAAACAACAATTGCAAGTATACATCTATCCTAAACTTCCTATCAGTCGCTCTACTTGGCAAATTTTATGCAACTTTGGGCAAACACCCTAAAATTCTGTAGCAATTTCCTGCATGAGGAAGTAGGATCCTCGCACGAGATTTTGCTACCGCATGAGATTTTATCTCAGCTCATGTGAGACATCCTCACTAAGGAAGGTTTCTCGCGCGACGTCTACGACCACCTCACACAAGCTTGCGGAGTAACCCCGCATGAGGAAGCCCTCTTTGGCTATTCCCTCACATGAGACACACTCTAGGTCCATGCGAGGAAATTGTTTCCTCTCATGAAGTTTGGTGAAAAACTTCCTAAATGCTCTAAATCTAGCCTAAATCTCCTACAAAGTGATAAAAATTGAAGTACAAGCTGAGTTTTCAACTACTTACAGGTGCATCATACTCCACCGGATGGCTGTGTCGACGGGAGTGCTTGAATCAATGCAATCTCATTGGCACACTCTCCATCTCATTCAGAGCTCTCAAAATCACTAAAAGACAATAGTGAATAATGAATTGAAAATGACCCTCCAGGCCTTATATAGCTTTTGACCTAATTTTCAAAAGTGCTATGTTTTGCGTGAAAACTTCACCCTTGGCTAAATCGACCACTCTGAATCCATTTTTGGGATCAAAATCAATATCTAACACTCCTAGATAGCTCAAAATCACATTTTAAATTTCTAGGATCAACATGATCGAACGCTTGTGCAGTCGACCTTCTGATGTCATTTTCTTGCCAGAATCTTATCTCATCATCATTTTCTCAGCTCCTTCATCTTTTTCATCAAAAGTCAACTCTTCTCAACTCTAGTCAATCATGGTCAACCATAGTCAAACTTGGTCAATAGGACCTCCAAATCACTCCAGATTGATTCCGCATCTTCTTGATTCTTCCCTAATCTATTCTGAGTTCCTTTGTATCTCCGATTGTATCTCTATTTGTAATCTTTTGCTGTCAATGATCTTCCTCATGTGTCATCTTTCAATTTCTCTCCTGAGGGGGTAGGATGATTGAATCATTGAATCTTATCGAATCAATCTCAAAATAATTTGATCTAAATCAAAAGTCCTCATCACTCGGGGCATCTCATCATTAGGGGCATTTTTGGGCCTCACATCTTGTCATCTATCTATTAGGTATTTGAGCAATCTAACTCAGATCCTTGAGGATCAAGCTTCATTCTGGAGATGGTTCTCAAAATCTCATTAGGCATTGGGACAATCTAACCCTAATTCCTAAAAGTCAAGCTTCATTCTAGAGATGGCTCTCAAAAGCTCTCTTTGACCATTATCTAGGCAATCTAACCTGACTCTCAGAGGACTAAGCTTCATTTCGGAGATAGTCCTACAATCTACATCAGTTATCATTTAATCAATGGGTATTGGGGCAGTCTAACCTTGACTCCTAAAGGTTGAGCCTCATTCTAGGGACAATCTTATCTAAAGTGGTAATTCGACCAATGTCTTCATAAACTAACTTAGGCTTTGGAGAATCAGGCTGCATTCAGGAGTTGGTTCTACAACTCGATCCGATCGATGTCTTGGCGATCTAACCTCAACTTTCATGGATTAAGCTTTGTTCTAGAGATAATCTTTAAAACCTCATCAACTGTCACATCAGAATATTCTTTCAATTAATGCGCTACTCGCACATCAATTCAAAGAGGGGCAAAATGTAATACCCCAAAATTGGCATCTCGCAACCCTAACCAATTTTGTTGCATTTAGTCTCATTTCTTCAAATTTCTACATCATCAAAGTCCTATTGTCCTAGGCAATTCTATCTCCTAATTGACTTTACTTGACTTAGTGTCAAATGCAGAAAACCCTAAATTTGCATTAATTAGTCATCATATTTAATTCCTAAATACTAACATTTATTGGCTAAATAAACCCTATGATTAATTAATTTAATTACAAAAGTCCTAGCACTTTAGTTAAATTAATTCCACCCCTTTTAGCTAATACACATCAAAAGGAATTAAATAATTATTTAGTTCTATAAATGAAGTATCCTCACTTGAATTTAATTATTCAATAAATTAGAAAGGTCACCCATGTGGCAATATTTTATTTATTTTATTAAATAAATCTCTCCAATTTGTTTCACCTCCCACCAAGGAGATGAAGAGTTCACCGTTTCTTGACAAGAAACTCTTCATTCTCCACCTAGGCTCTTCTATATTAGAGACCTCTCTTTCCTCATTTGAGGAGGCAATCTTTGAGCATCGAATTTCTATCAAATTATTGTCTCATTCTTACATTCTAGGCTACTTTTTGCATTGCATAACTAGATTAATTTCATTCTATTAGTATATTGGTGCATCCTCATGCTTAAATTAGTTTTCTTACTATGTTCTTAGCTTAATTCTCATTTTACTAAAAAGTTCAAGATTAATTGTGCATCCTCATTTCTAGCTTAAATTCAATTGTACTCATTTCTAGCATTAAAATCCTTTGTTTTAGAGTCCGGTCTATGGTTGTTGGGCTCTCAATTCTGAGAGTTAGTCAAAAACCCCACCTAAATGGGACGCAACAAGTCGATTCATGTATGTGTGAAGTGAATAATTCATATTCATTTTCATAATTAGCTAATGAGCAATGACCATGTTGAAGTTGTTAGAAACTGTAATTGAAGCAATTGTTGTATTGTCATTGATGTCAAACCTTAACTTGTAAGACTGTTGCTACTTAGGAAAGTACTATATCTATTGTGAGAAAGGAAAGAAAGGATGGTAACAATAGCACCTAAGGAAAGGTTGAGTTATCTTAATACTACAAAGTGTACTTGACTATGTTGTACAATGATGGGACAATGTATTGTTTATCTTAGTAAGATTGAAAACTAAACTGGTAGGCTTAACCGAGAAAAAATGAAGAAATCATGTTTAAGCCAAGTTATGTTAGTGTCGACCGAGTTAAAGTATGCCAAGAGAAAATCTAGTGTCGACCGAGTATCAGTTAATTACTGAGGAAGATAGTATATGCTGAGGAAACAGTTTTAGTAGTGATCAAGTGTTTTACATAAAGACCGAGTGGATGATCATAGTATTGAACGAGCATCATCATTTTTATATTAAAAGAGAATTTAGATTTGGGGCTGTATGCACCCAAAAATGGTCACCTAGACTTTGGGCCCCATTTATTTGATTTATCAATCCTGAATCATTTTTATCAATAATCAATATTTTCAACATTATCAATTTCTTGATCAAATCTTAGTTTCGATCATATATTGGATTTTTATCCTATGGGCTAACCATTTTATCCTAAGATTTTATTTACTTAAAAGGAATATTTCCTCCCCTTTTGATTAAATAAAAAGCCCCACTTTTCCTCTTATCGTAAGTTGCACAAATAAAGCATTATTCTTATTTCACAAAAAGGAAAAAAGTATTTTTTTGTCTCACATGAGGCTCAAAAGTCAACACTTCACTCTCATTGGAGGATACTTGTGCACATGGATTGCTCCTCTTTCAACCACCACCACTGATTAAGCCCTTTTGCCTCTTAATCTCCATGGTCCATTCTTTCTCATTTCCTATAAAAGAAGAGCTCTCTTCTTATTTTAGGATCCCATGTTTTGAATACTAATCTTATGCTGTAGGAATTCTTGGAGACTTTTGGAGCTTTTAGAAACCTTATTGTTCTTAGTCTTTCATTCTTGCATTTTAGCTTTCATGACATCTAGCTTAGTTTCCTTTGATGCAATAGATTTAACTCACATAGCTTAATAGGAAGGATTTGTAACACTTGTTCTTTCCATTTCATAGCTTAGTTGCATTGCATTTTCATTTCCATAGACTAGTTTGCATTGCATTTCATTTTCATAGTGATTCTTAAGGATATTGGCACTCTTTCCCTTGTCCTTATTTGAATCTCTCATTGTGTGGTTGACTAGCAAGGTCACAAGCTTGTAGCTCTAGCTGAGAGCAAATACATCATAGTCCCTTGCAACTCCATGAATAGAGAGCTATGAGCCACTTTGTGAGGCCTCATTCTTGAGTAACCTTGCATGTAATGGTTCATAGAAGTGTGGTCATTTTTCTACGATATATTTTTGGTGCCCACCATGGGGCAGAACATTAGTGTTTTGTCCTTTTATTTCTGTATTTCTATCCATTTTTCATCAATTTTTTAGCGTTATTTTCGGCCTCTGGTTTTTCTATCTCAGAGTGTCGCACAACAATTTACCAGTGTCACGTGACAGTTCTCTGAATAGAGGTGCGACACTTTTTGAGTGAAAAGTGTCTCCCCCTTTGGCAGAAAGTGTCACCTGTCTATCAGGCAAATTGTCACCCTAGGTCTGAACTGTCACACTGTTATGCAGAGAAGTGTCGTGCGACAATCCTGCTGATCACAGTGTCACTTGTACCTGACAATGAATCCTTTTGGCTGAATTTAGACTTGATTAGCTTGTTGTTTCTTTCATTTACTTCAATTAGACAGAGTTAGTTTGCATATTTCATTTGGAATCTTGCATATTTCATTTAGATTTTGGATTTTGCTAACCTTGTGGGCCTAACTAGTTGTGGTTGTAGGTGCCTTTGCTTAAGAAATTTTCCAAAAAATTGCATGTCAAAGAGGGCTACTAATGGTTTTTGCAGGGCTGCCCAAAAAGCATAGAAACAAAAAAATAAAAATTTTGCTTGTGATTTATTTCCTTTCAAGTGTGGCATTCACTAATTGTACTAGGGACTTTAATACCTTGTGAAAGAGATTTTGAGGTGGTAGGAGAAGTATGCTCTTCACCTTTAGGTGAATCAAAAAATCTTGACCCATCTTAAGGTTTTGGAAGCAAGGGAGTAATTGAATCTCTTTGCTTGGTGTGTTTGGGAGAAGTTTTTGAGATAGGGGAGTATGCTCTTCACCCTTGAGGTGAACCAAAAACCTTGAACCTCAAAAATTATCCATTTTTGTTTAGTTTAGGAATCCTTTAGCGGGCCTGCTCTTGAGCAATCAAGAGGAATGACTCAAGTGGGGACAACCTTGTCATCATTTTCCTTGGTGGCGAGTGATTCCAACTCACTATAATCTCAAGGCTATCAAGGACACCAAAAACCTTGGTAGACATAACACTTGTCTTCATTTGATGTGAGTAGCTCATGGGATTGCAACCATGGGGAAAACATTGAACAAGAATTCCTAAGGTACTCTTGAGGCCGCGAGGTTCGAGTCCTCTTTGAGGAGCAAGAGGGGTGTTATGAACGAAAATCCTTACTAAGAACCATAGGTTAGAAGCCACCTTTATTTAGCCCCTTATCTTCTTAGTGCAAGGATTGATCCAAGTGGAACAACCCGGATCACCTTAAGATACTCACCATATGTGTTCCTTTGGTTGTGTCTTTGACACTTCCATGACAAAGCCAACATCTATTGTGGGTAACCACTTTGTGTGAGGCAAGGGGACATCAAGTTGTGGGCTAAGTTGGTAAGTATTGAGCCTTGTCTTTTTAGGATAGACTTGTTTGAATTGTCTTCGATTGTGTGATACCAGTGTAAACGTTCTCAATATACAAACAATTGGTAGCATTCATAGGGTGCAATTTTATTTTTGATATCACAAATGTTTGTCTTGGCAAGGTTTCTTTTGCCCTTGTTTCAAGTGCTTGAAGACACGTTTGATCCTGCACTGTTTGCAAACCTATCACTTTACTGTTGTCGTTGTGATTAAAATTGAAAAATCAACCCTAAGACCAAAAATTTTGAACAAACAAGCCTTAAAACTGAGATTTTCAACTTCACTGGTCAAAGAGTCATATGATACTGAAACAGTGTCGCCTCTTGTTCTGAGAATTGTCGCATGACAGTTCGCCCCTGCACAACTGTCATCCCGCTTGGCGGAAAGTGGCACGCTCACTACCTGGAAACTATCACCCATCTAAAAGTGAAGTGTCACCTACAGTTAAAACTGTCATTTGCCTTAAGGTGAAGTGGCATCCTAATCTAAATTGTCATCTTGCTTGCCTGGAAAGTGTCACCTGAGCAATTTTTGCTATATTTTTAGTTTTAGTTAGTCTTAGTCACCAATAGTCAGGCTAGGTCTTGGAGTAGGTTTCTTGCTCTATTGTTAGAGACCTGTCTTGACTCTAAATTTCTAGTTTTTTCTCTCTAGGGATAGCATCAATTGATCTACAAGGTCACTTTGAAAATAATTGTCAAGTTAGCAAGATATTCTTAGTGAGAAAGTTTATCTCTAGGATTGTTAGCTACATTCTTGGAGAATTTTAGTACTCCTATTGTCCAAATCATTTTTATCTCAATTTTAATTATATTTTGGCCTAGTCCAACCTTTTGGTTCAAAAGTGCAAGGGTAGTCACCCTTTGATTTAAAGCACCTCTTTGACAGTGTTGGTAAAGCCCCTTTTTCTATCTTTTCATTTCTCTTTGGACAATAGAGAGCTTTGATTATCCTAGTTTGGTGTTGACACTTTGAGAGGTCATCTTATCATTAAGAGTCTCTTTCTTTCATGTCAGTTACGACAAGGTACCAAGTCAATCAAGGGAAGTGACCCCCTTTTGTCTTTAGCCAATTACCACTAGTTAAGACTCACCAACAGCATAAGGGAAAAGGACCCCTTTTTGATCAATCTCCTAAGAGTGAATCTGAGGTTTGCTTTAATCCAAAGGGTAATCCTAGTGAAGTGAGCACCTCTTTAGCACCACTTTCATCAAGTATGGACATGAGTTACACTTTCACTCGACAACAAAGAGAAGCCATGAATCAAACTCTTGAAGATATCTTCCAATGACATAGGAGAGAGTACAGTGGTTCTTCTCATGCTAGTCCACCTGGGTCACCTCCCAACAATACAAGATATTTAGATGCTCACCAGCGAGCTGAGAGACATTATAGGCAAACTCACTCAGATTCAGGGTCACAACACGAGGACCAGAACAATGAATCTAGTGACCATCACATCAACGCGGCCAACACAATAAGGCATTCAAGAGAATCTTCTCCACTTAAAGATACCTCTCGATATGTGAATACAAAGTTGAAAAGCATTGAAAGGGAGAAGCAAGCCTATCTAGATGAACAAGCCGCCAAAAAGGAGAAATTCAGACAACTAGAAGAAGAGGAACGTGCATTATTGGACATAAGTAAAAGAGCTTCCCAAGAAGAAGAAGATAGGCTCTATGCACAACAACTCCAAAATTGATTCAATGGGAGGGGTGCCAATAGTGGGACCAACTCACCCCCATCTACCCCCTCACCAAGTCCTAGAAGAAGGTCAAGGATGCCCTCACGGTCCCCAAGTCCTAGAGGAAGAAGGACTTCAAGATATAATCATCATAGGAGACGATCGCCTCATAGACATTCAAAGCAACCCTCCCAACAAGCACATCATGGCTCACAACATGGAGGAAGCTATACCAACTTTGATAAAATGGATTTTATGACTATGCAACAAGAACCATCCTTTCAAGCATATGTAGAAAGGTATGTGGAAAAAAACAAGGATCAGTTCCTAAAAAGTCTCATCAACAAAGGTGCTAAGGTCCCATACAATTTTGATGTGGACCGAAAGGTAAAGAAGCAAGATCCATCAACTAATGAAGTGATCAAACAACTTCAAAGGGATATATAAAGGATGAGGGCACCTAAGAGCACCTTTAATTTGGATTCCATATGTCCCAACCCAATCGACAAGAGTGTGGTGTTGGTTGAGTTTCCTAAGAAAGTTGAGTTTCCAACGTACGACAAATATGATGGCGTTGGTGATCCTCATGACCATGTTAGACAATTTTATATAATGAGTTTTTCTTTTCACCATGAAGACTCCTATTTAATGAGATTATTTCCAAGGAGCCTCAAGGGTCAAGCCATGGAGTGGTTTACTAACCTTACTCCTCCAGTTAAGACATTTAAAGAGCTTGTGGAAATATTTGTTCAACATTTTGCTTATAATCTATCAAGGTCAGTCACAATGCTTGATTTGTCCAAGCTCAAACAAAATCAAGGGGAATCTTTTGTCACCCTCCTACAAAGATGGAGACGTTTGTGCTCAAAATATCCAAGGACAATTCCTGAGGAGGAAAGAATAGACATCATTGTGAGCAACTTGGTACCGGAGTTAAGATATGAAGTAAGGAAGATCCCATTTAACTCTTTTGATACCATGGTAGAAGTGGCCTGTCACATAGAGGATGTCCTAAAAGAACAAGGAATTTTGGCTAAATCAACTAACAACAATAATAGCCAAAAAAACAACAATAATGGTAATAAGGGCAAAAAGAACTCTTATTGGAATAAGAATAAGTAGGTGGTCAATGACAGAGTTGTTGACTCATCACAACCTAAGAATGAGGGAGTTCTTAATTTCTCTCATGCAGTTCAAGCCATGAAGCTACAAACATCCTCAGGACAACAAGAGAATAAACCCAAGTATCAAGGGAGACCTAAAAAGGAAAAGAGACAATTTACCAAACTTGGGGACTCCTATGCAGACATTTTCAAGACACTAATTGCTCACAATTTGGCACACCCTTAGGATCCTGCCAAGCACCGCATACCAGATCCTAAACCTCATTGGTGGGATGAGAAGGCCTTCTGTGTCTTTCACAATGGAATTGGACATGATATAGAAAATTGTTTTAGACTTAAGCACTTGTTCAAGACCTTATTGAGAGCAATAAATTACAAGTTGATGGTCTAACCACTAATGCAGATCACAAAGCTTTTAAAGAACCCTTGCCCAAATATGAGAAAGGAGAGAATTCTAACAACAAGAATGGCAAGGCTGCTATCAATTATACCTACAAAAATGCTGAAAATGTTATTAACATGCTTGAAGTGGCTGATGATAATGTCAACATGATGAGAGGGAAAGACCCTTATGGATATGATGTGGATTCAACTCCTATGCCTGATGAAAGACCCGTTGTGGTGCTAAGAGGTCCTCACTCATGAAGGATGTCCCACCCTCTTAATGCTGTTAATAGAAGCCAAGCTCAAGGTCCCATCATTATTAGAGGTACATCAAGTATAGTGGTTTACACTCTTAACCGGGTACAGATCAAGAAAGGTACAAATTTGACACCCTATGAATTATGGTATGGGCATGCACCGAGTGTTAAATACTTTAGAATCTTTGGAAGCAAGTGTTACATTTTGAAAGACAATAGGAATGGAAAGTTTGATGCCAAAAGTGATGACGGAATATTCCTAGGCTACTCCACAAAAATTAAAGCTTATAAGTGTTTGAATTCTAACACTAACAAAATTGTGGAAAGTGTGAATGTAAAAATTGATGAGTATGCAAAAAGAAATGAAGCCGACAGCAAAAGAGAACCAGAAGATTACAGATCTTTTGTGTACATTGAGGAAATAGAAGAGGTAGGTAACAGACTTGCACCTGATGCCGAGTCTCAGGCAAGCAATGTTGAGCGACAAGAAATGATTGCCGAGCGTTAGGAAAATAGTGCCGAGAGAGAACAAGAACATGCCGTGCTACAAGATAATGCTACCAAATATTAGGAAGAGGTTGCCAAGCATTCAGAAGATGAATCTGAAAATCTTGTTAGGGAACTTGATGAAATAGAGGAGAAAAATGCTGAACCTATTTTGGCAAAATATATAAGAAGACATCGCAAGCTTGAACAGATAATTGGAGATAAAGACACTAGAATTTAGATGAAAAGTAAGACCAAGGATCCAATATGCTTACTATGTGAGTTTGAACCTAAGAAAACTAAAGAGGCATTATAAAATGAAGATTGGATACAAGCAATGAATGAAGAGATCAACCAGATTGAGAAAAATGAAACCTGGACTCTGGTGCCAAGACCTGCAGATAAGAATGTTATAGGAACAAAGTGGGTATTTTGAAGCAAGTTGAATGAAAAAGGTGAAATCACTAGGAACAAAGCTAGGCTGGTATGCAAAGGCTACACACAAGAAGAAGGAATCGATTATGGGGAGACATTTTCCCCTGTAGCTATATTAGGAGTAAGAACTCTGCTTGCATATGCTGCTAATAAAGATTTCAAGGTATATCAAATGGATGTCAAGTCTGCATTTTTAAATTGTGTACTTGAAGAAGAAGTTTACATAGAACAACCAGAAGGTTTTATTGATACAAACAGAAGACACATGGTATGCAAACTGAACAAAGCATTGTATGGATTGAAACAAGCTCCCAGAGCATGGTATGAGAGGTTGCATAACTATCTGATGCAAATTGGATTTTCCAGAACAAATGACATAAGCAATCTGTACTTGAAGGATGAAGAAGGTAAAGGTATTCTATTGGCCAACATTTTTGTTGATGACATTATTTTTGGTGGACAAGCTGCATTGTGTAAATTTTTTTCAAAAGATATGCAAAATGAATTTAAAATGAGTATGTTTGGTGAGATCGAATTCTTTGTTGGTTTACAAGTATATCAGATGAATAAAGGAATTTTCATTACATAGTCTAAGTATGTTAATGAAATACTGAAAACCTTTGGAATGGAAGATGCTAGACTAGTGGGAACTCCTATCGTTACTGGACAAAATTTATCTAAGAATGATGATGCTGTAGAAGTTGATCAGACTTTGTATAGATCCATGATTGGTAAATTGTAGTATGCTATACATAGTAGACTAGATATTGCACTAGCTGTTGGGATTGTGGCAAGATTCTCTGCCAATCCTAAGGAAACACACATGATTGCGGTGAAAAGAATCATGAGATACTTGAAAGGAACTGCTGACTATGGGTTATACTACAAGAAGAATGACAAATTTGAACTTAGAGTATACACTGATGCTGATTGGGCAGGAAATGTAGATGACAGAAAGAGCACTAGTGGTGGAGATTTCTTTCTTGGATAGACATTAGTCTCCTAGACAAGTAAGAAACAAAATTGCATTTCCCAATCTACTACTGCAACCGAGTATGTTGCTGCAGCAGTAAACTATTCAAATTTGATATGGATAAAACAGTTGTTGATAGGCATGAAAGAAGAAATCACTGAACCTATTGTTATTTTTTGTGACAACACAAGTGCCAACAATATTTCTAAGAATCTAGTGATGCACACTAAGACCAAGCATATAGAAATCAAGTATCACTATTTGAGGGAATTGGTACAAGACAAGGAAGTGCGAATGGAATATGTGAATACAAAAGAACAATTGGTAGACATATTCACTAAAGCTTTACCTAAAGAAGGTCATGAGTATTTGAGAATTCAATTAAGGGTCCTTCCCCTAATTGAGGTTGCCTAGTCAAGCTAGGAGCCCTGCATCAAATATGCTACAACAAAATTATTCAAAAATTGATGCATAAGATTGTCACACTTTAGGAATTTCCTAGAGCTATGAAGAAGAAGCAAAGACAACAAATCAGTCATAAGCAAGATGACAGAGGGAGAAACACTGAGCTGGACAAGATATATCTAGATCTTTTGGATGTATGTTTTAGTTGTTGCTTTGGCATTTTTGTCAAAGAGGGAGATTGAACTGAAATGATACTATAACACATGAAGTGAAGAGTAGGGATGATGAATAGAAATGAAAGATTACGATAGAAGGGAGATCAAGATACTTCTGATGATCACAGAATTAGAATGAAGCTAAGGATATTATAAATTCTCTCTTATGGACATATAAGTTTTTGGATTGGTTGGTAATCCATGTGTTATTCAAGTGATATCATATGGTGTTGCCATCAATGCCAAAGAGGGAGATTGTTGGAAACAATAATTGAAGCAATTGTTGTATTGTCATTGATGTCAAACCTTAATGGGTAAGACTGTTGCTACTTAGGAAAGTACTATATCTATTGTGAGAAAGGAAAGAAAGGATGGTAACAATAGCACATAGGGAAAGGTTTAGTTATCTTGATACTGTAAAGTGTACTTGACTATGTTGTACAATGATGGGACAATGTATTATTTATCTTAGTATGATTGAAGACTAAATTGGTAGGCTTAATCGAGCAAAAATGAAGAAATCATGTTTAAGCCGAGTTATGTTAGTGTCAACCAAGTTAGTGTATGCTGAGAAAAAATCTAGTGTTGACGGAGTATCAGCTAATTGTCGAGGAAGATAGTATATGCCGAGGAAATAGTTTTAGTAGTGACCGAGCATTTTACATAAAGATTGAGTGGATGATCATAGTATTGACTGAGCATCAACATTTTTATATTTGAAGAGAATTTAGATTTGGAGCTGACATTGTTGAATTCTTGGATTATGTAAAAGGTGTTGACTTTATTTATTGATTGTATGGAAGCATTTAATGCTTTGTACAATGTTTTATTGTAAATCTTTATGAGATTTGAGATGATTCTAGATGAGGAGACGAAGAACATGAAGTGGGTAGATTCAATGAATCTGACCTACCCCTAAGATCTACAGAGGAGATTAAGTGGCAAATATAAGTTAACCTAATAGAGAAAAGTATTAAGGGAACCTAAACATTAGGTTTGAGGATGCATGAGTGAAGTAGATGGTAGAAGAACAGTAAGTTTTATTGACTGTACAAGCGAAAAGGTTGAAGGAGAAGTGTGGTGATTGCTTGAAGAAAAGTTATGAGCAGATCAGAGATGGGGATGGAAAAGTTTCAAGTCAGTAAACCAGCATTTGTGTACGGAATTGGATCTGATATTGGCAAACGGAGTTGTATGTTTTTCAGATCAATACTATTGCTACTTTCTAACCATTGTAACAGTCAAAATCCTTTTAATAGAGGTTGAACTAATAAGCATATGTTAAATCCTTTGAACAAGGTTGTAGTCTAATGGAGTGTATGTAAGTCTTGTAACAAGGCTCACTTTTAACAGGGTGATTGAAATCCTTTAACCGGGTCACACCTGACAGTGTGTATTATAACCTTTGATAGGGTTGGCTTTTAACCAAGCTCACTTCAGAAGAGTGAAAATAATAGTAGCATGTTACAAAGTGTTTTTTCCCATATTGGGTTTCCACTATAAATCCTGGTGTCAATACTTGTGTGAATGTTTTGGTTTGAACATTTCTGTGTTTTACAAGTTAGTTACAGCTGGGTAGTGGACTGCAGTGTTATATGTTTCTATTATTGAATCATTGATGACCGAGTTTGTTTTGGTTTATTGATCTGATTTAAAGAAAAGTTTTTAAAGTTATTTTATACATCAGGACTTGAGAACAACTGATTCACCCCACCCTCTTTGTTGTTCTAAATCATATTAACAGAAGTCTATGGCTGAATTAGAGGTCCACATTCAGTTATAAACAATACCCATCAAAGAAAGAAGTGAGTCTGTTTGAAGATATTTTACCCATGAATGAAGAGCTTGATGTAACCTGCCTTTTACCATTAGAAATATTATTAAAATATGTATTTTTATCTTAATTTGAAGTGGTAACATGTTGATCTATGTATTTACTTTCATATTTGAATATCTCAAATAAAGATTTATCTTTCTTGTCACTAGAGCATTGTCCAAGCTCAAAACCAATTCTAGTTAGATCATCAATTCTTCTTTGTTTCCTTAAAATGTCATCCAAAGTAGTATTCTCATAGTTTTCTAACTTCCTTTTATATGACACTACTTCATTCATTAACCTTGTACATGCTTGATCTTTAGAACTTAACTCTTCCTTAGTGACAAAGACAACTCTTTTTTGTTCCTCAACTTGTAATTTCAAATCCGTGACTTGTTGATTCAATCCCTTAGTTTCTTTTTCAAAGTTCTCTTTTTCATTTAAGAAATTGATTTTCTTGAACACTTAAATTCCTTTTTAATTATTTGATCTTTTTAAGTGCATAAAGAAATTCACATTCTAAATCAGCTTCAACAACTTCAACACCATTATCACTATCTGATTCTTGAAAAGTAGTTTCTATAGCCATGAATAAAACTTTATTTTCATCACATTCAAAGCTACTAGATTCACTATTTGATACATCAGCAATAAAACTCTTGTTCTTCTTAAAGAACTTATTTTTTTTATAGAATATCTTTTTACTTGATTTCTCTTTCTCACCATCTACTTCCTCATGATTATCATAAGGACATTTAGATGCAAAATGTTCTATTTTACCACAATTAAAGCATTTTAAAGGAAGTTTACCTTGGTATTTACCTTCTCCTTTCTTCAATTTCCTTGAAAATATTCTTTAGGAACATCAAGGTCTTCTGATTTTGAAGAGGCTTGCTTCACTTTCTTTTCTACGTTGAATGTTGCTTCTTTGCTTGTGGATTCCTGCTTGCCAAACTTTCTCATTTCATAAGCTACAAGTGCTCCATGAATATATTCCATTGTATATTTGTTAATATGTCAAGTTTCTTTTATGAAACATATTTTAGACTCAAACTTATTAGGAAGGCACCTTAAAAGTTTCTTTACAACATCAATACCATCAATTGTTTCACCAAGTCCTCTTATGACATTCATTGTTTCATTGCTTTCAAATATTGTATCTTGGCGTCTTTAACTCTATCATTACCATGATAAGTATTTTTCAAATTTTCACACACTTCTTTAGAATATTTGTAATGCATTACCTTAACAAATAGATCATGAATAAAGAATTCAACTTCTAGTTGAAAACATTCAGGAGGATGTACTTCTTTTCTTATCTCTCTTACTGATTCTTTTACATCACCAAATTATACAAGCCTTCTCAAAATGAATTTTTTAGATCATGAAATGTGTAATTAGACTTAAATCAATACATAATTTTTTAAGAGGATGAGTTTAATCAATGGTCTTCAAAATTTTATACTTCTTGGTAGATAAATAACATGTTTCCCTTCCAAAAATTAAAGATCCAAATGCATATTCATGTTTCATAAAAATATCTGATTAAAGGCTGACATCAACCATTAAAATATCAGTGAATAAACCCTTCTCAATCTTTGATATACTCCTGCAACCATTATTCAATCATAAATATTGAATTTGGAAGAAATGTTTATACCATTCAATTTGTTGTCTTGTGGACTGCATAGAATCCTTCTAGTCTAATTTGAGTATCTTCCAAATCCTTCAAAAACATGGAAGACCACCTGTACCATTATTTAGAGGAATGAACCCCCTAATTATAAATTTTCTCTTTCATTTTCCAACAACACATTAAACTACCCAAAACTCCTTTAGGCCAAAACTGGTTATAACTATCAAAATAGGAAGAAACTTCCTTGGTTGAAATTTTTTTTGACCTATATAGACATGTTCAAATCAAAAAATAGAAATGAATCATTTTAGATTTTTCTTGTAACTTTCTGAAAATTTATAATAGTTGGGGTCTTTTTTAACACTTAATATGTTCAAATTCATTTAAATTGAAACTAGGTAGTTATAAAATAATAACCGATTTAACACATAATCAACATTAAGTGTTATATATTAGAAACATTCTAGTCTTTCATAGAAAATGGAGAGTGGGAGCGGGAGCGGCGGGAGAGGGAGCATTTTGAATACTAGGGTTTTGGTAGCTCGCAGAGGCCCTGTGGTGCCTGAGAGCGATGGAGGAGATGTAGATGATGAGCCAGATGGAACTGCGGGTCACTTGGTTGCAGTTTGGTGGGGTGTGGTGGAGAGTTTTGATGGATCTTCCACTTTTTGGCCTTCCTGTTCATTTTTGGACCTTTTGCATGTTTTGTTTCTTGATGAGCACTTTCCCTTTCTGGTGCTTGGTGTTGGAGTTTTTGGGAGTGGGAGTGGGCTTCCAAATTTGGGGTTTCTAGGGAGGAGGATACAGAGAGTGATGATGACGATTCAGGTGGGAGTTCACTAGGTTTTCACAGTGGATCCGCTTCTTCCCTTCATCCTACTCTATTTTCTGAGATAGGATGGGTTTGTTTCCATGAGCTTCCTGTTGTGTTGTGTGCCTTGGATAGGAAGGATTGGGAACTACCTTGTTTTTCTTTCTAGTGTGTCATGTTTGCAGGGGTGGGGTGTTTTGTGTGTGTGTGAAAATTGTACCTGATCTGTAGACACAACACTCAGTAAAACATTAGAGGTTAGCAAAAATCAAAATCGTGCAAAATTGAAATCTAATCTAACCAAGTGATTTACTGCCTTCTAGTAGGTGCGAGATTAATGTTCTCAGATTGTAATCAAGATCAGTGACCTAGACGACACCTAAATGAAGGATTTGAATGCAATTGATCTAGATATGAGATTGAATGCAATTATTCTATTTTTTTGGATTTTTCTATGCAATAAGAATGATAAAAACTTGATATGAATCTATGCTATTGAAAACTGATATGCTATGCTAATCTAACAATGATATGAAATATGAATCTAAATGAATGCAAAAAATAAATAAGATTGATCTCACAAAGATGTCGATTCGCAAGAGCTTTGATTCTTCAATTCCAATTCTCCAGCGTGATTGTGCAAAATATGAGATGAGATATGAAGAGATGAGCCTTGTTTTTATAGAAATCTAGGGCTTTGGAGGTGCATGGAAAAAAGCCATAAATCACTCAAATTAACTCATCTTGATTTTTGAGTTATCTGATCATAAAAGATAGTTAATTCTCAAAATCATGCAAAAATAGCTTTTTAACTCAAATTAGAGTTTAGATCAGCTTTTTGAACTCCAAAAGGATGTTGAGTTCCAAAAAGTCAATAACTTGCATTGATTTTCTGATTTGGAGTTTAACTGTTTCTTTTGAATATGCATAATAATTAAGAATTAAATAAATAAATAAAGTGATTTATCCTCAACTCAACTGATTTTTGAAATAAAATAATTAATTTATGGGTTAATTAACTATTTTACCAAACTTTTATTAAAAATTATATTATTAAATAATGACAACATGCTTTAATTAATTAAATAAGAATTTAATCAATTAAAGATAGGAATTTTGATTTATTGTCAAAATTAAATAATACAATTAATAATAGATAGAATTAAATTTAATTACACAATTAAGTGGCAAATATTAAATCTAATTAATTAAATATGAAAATATTCAATTAATAAAACTTAGGATAAATGTAATTTATCGCCAAATAATTATAAAATTAAAGATAATTATGATGATTAGGAATATTACTAGGAATATTCCCCGATGCAGAATTTAAGATAATCAATTATGATTCGATGATGTTTAGATGTGCCTTAGGTTAGGACTTTGATGTCGATTCCGTTCGAATTGAAGATGTAGGAGATTAATGAACTTATAGCCCATTTTTGGGGTATTACATTTTGCCCCTCTTTGAATTACTGTGCGAAGCGCAGTGGTTCAAAGATAGTCTGTGTTTGATAGAGATATGAAACTGATTCAAAAGATAAACCGATCTCAAGATAGAAACCGATTGAAAGATATTGAGATAGGAGGTCCTGAATGACCAGAGATAATGTTCACTGTAGCAGTGATGAACCTATGATTGCGAAAAAGTGTCAAAATGCCTGATTCTAAACCTTAGGATTGATAAGAAGTGAGTGACCCATTCTAGACTCGATTGTCTTAGCAGAACTAGCAGGTATCACATCCGAATCCTTCAGTTGCCAAAGAACCAAGGAAAGAACACTATGATCCGATGGTTGCAAAAACTGATATAGTTTACAAGATTAGGAGAATATCAGATTGATATGGATCGATGAATCTGATATGCCCCAAGTGATGATAGATTTTCCCCGAGCGATGAGGACTTTTTTTTTTTTGATGAATCAGTAACTAGATGTGATTGTTGTCTTGATCACTGATGAAAGATATTGATAGATTTGATCGATAGAATTTGATTTACAGACTTTGAATGATGTGCAATACCATGCCCCCTTCGGGATTAAAATTGAAATCTGACAAGAAAAGTCAACGTTATAGTTTAGAAGCATGTTAATTGATTTGAGAAGTGTGGTTAAACACATTCGAGAATGCATTCTACATCGTTTAGAGGTCCTGGAGACCAAGGTTGACTAGGTTTGACCATGAGTTGACCATGGTTGACCAAGTTGAAATTTTAATAGTTTGATGTTAGATAATCAGTTAAGTTGAATACTAGATTTCTGTGATGATCAAAGGTCGAATATGCAAGCAGTTAATAATATGAATGATCTCAGATTTTGATTTTGATCCCGAAAAAGGATTCTAATTGCTATTTCATTGGAGGAACCTTCGTGTGAGATTTAGCTCTTGTTAGATTTGAAGATGTGAGTGGTGAATTATTTAAGCATTGAAGTTCGTTTAATCATTGTGAGATCATGCAAACATACAAAATGCAAAGAGACATGCAAAATGAAATGCAACCTAAGACCTAGGACCTAGTCACTGATCATATGTCGATTTGTTATCATCATTGAAATTTTAGGTAACCGGATAAATTAATATAATTCCCACTAGCTATGAAACCATAGACATATGAATATTGATTTGTAACGCTCAAGAACCAATACAACACCCACTGGTCAACAACCATGGATATATGAATATTGATTTTATTTTTGGAATGTTGGATTAGATATAAGCATCAAGGCACAAACGCCAGGATGACCTGAATATCATGTCCATTTTGATATAGCAATTTGTACAAGCATCAAAACTTAAACGCCGTGATGACCTGAGTACGCCTTGCGTTGAAAACACATCAAACAGCGAAGAGATCATTCTAAATCCAATGTGAATTACCCGTAGTGACCCTTTATCATTCACATCCTTAGGCAAGATTGTGTTCCACAGTAGGAGAAAGAACTTACTCAAAAAGATAATAGTTAGATCAAACTTCCTTGAATTGTCTGGGTATCAATGGTCGAGGTACGCATGGCCATCCAATTCAAGATAGAGGCTCTTACAGTCGGACACCATTTCAATCCAGAAGTTCCAAAGATGTTAGATTTTCACATACAAGCAGAAGACAAAGAAAAGATTATGCCCCCAGTCATCACTCTCTAAATCCTATAAAGGACATCATCGAAGAGCTCGAAGGGACACAATATGCAAAAATCTCAATGCGAATCAGTAAGCATACAAGGAGATAAAAGCATGAAAAGCACAGATTGCTTTCAGTTTGAGTTTGATGTTTGATTGCGTTGTTGTAAATGCAAAATCCTTTCTGGAGACAAGACAGACTGACTGACTCAACTGGAAGCTTCAAAGGACTCTGACTGGATAGGATACGTCTAAGATACATGGAGGCCATAGGATATGACATTGATTGCCCCCAAGTGTTAAACATTGATAGGATACAGATGCTTGAGCTGATTGGTGTACAGACCGACTTATTGAAACCAAGGTATGCAAAAACAAACCGGGAGATATGTACAAACTAAAGCAAGACTGAAAGCTGGGAAAGACCAAGATTGTGCTGATAGATGGAGCATTTTGGAACAAGTGGCACCTGTTTGCCAGGTTTTCACCATCTT
This sequence comes from Chamaecyparis obtusa, assembly GCA_027943335.1. NCBI lineage: Eukaryota > Viridiplantae > Streptophyta > Pinopsida > Cupressales > Cupressaceae > Chamaecyparis > Chamaecyparis obtusa. The sequence continues at coordinate 124,122 of BSBK01008022.1, read as the reverse complement.
GGTAGAGATTCTATTTTTGCTACCAAGGCGCCTGTTTCCAAGTTTTCACCAAGGCACTTTTTCTTTTTCATTTTTTTTTTTGTATTTTTCATTTTTTCAATTTTTTTGTACTTTTGATATTTTTTTGATTTTTTTTGTGAATCATCAAGGTGCCTATTGCTAGGTTTTCATCAAGATGTTCATTTTTTCAGGACTTTTTCTGATTTTTAAGATTTTTTTCAAGATATTTACCAAGCACTGAATGCCTTAGGCATAGAATTTCTTCAAATGGAGAATGTTGATTGGTTCTCGGAGCTGTTCTCCTTCAGTTGTTGAGAGTTGATAGGCACCAGAGCCAAAAGTAGCAGTGATTACAAAGGGACCCAACCAATTGGGTTCGAACTTCCCCTTGCGTTCTCGATGTGATTGATTTTTAGGATTTTCTCTCAACACTAGATTGCCAACCTGAAATTCTCTATGTCTGACTTTCTTGTTGTAGCCTCTAGACATTCTTTTCTGATACACTCTGAGATGATCATACGCTCCTTGTCTGCACTCATCTAGTAGTTCAAGTTCTTGTAACCTAGACACTCTGTAGTCTTCATCAGTGACAAGTCCATGCATTCTGATTCTGAGTGATGGGATTTCAACCTCAATAGGCAGTACCACTTCAGACCCATAAACTAAAGCGAAAGGTGTAGCCTCTGTAGGCATTCTGATACTTGTTCAGATACTTGTTCTGATACTCATTCTGATACTTGTTCTGATACTCATTCTGATACTTATTCTGATACTAGTTCTGATACTGATTCTGATACTAATTCTGATACTGATGCTAATAATGATTCTGATACTGATGCTGATAATTGTTCTGATACTGATTTTGATACTGATTCTGATAATTATTCTGATACTGGTATACTTGATAGCATCTTTTTCCATTTGAAAACTCCCAAGCAAGATCATATCGTGCAGTCCCAATGTCTAGCAAGGTGGAGAACAAGAGGGATTAGCAAGCTGGTGGAAGAGATGGAAGACAAGAGAATGAAGGAGAATGAAGGGAAGAAATCCTCAAGGGGAAACTCCTCAAGAATACTCAAGCTAGGGAAAAATTGTCATGTAAAGCATATTTGGATAAGTAGGGAAAGGCTAGTATAGGATAAGCCACAAAAGCATAGTGCAAGAGCAGGAAAGAATGAAATCCAAAGGTGTAGACATGTCAAGAGGCTTCATAGCACCGTGTTTTACTCTTTCTTTCTTAGATCAAGACCAAAGGGGAAAAGGGATAGCGACAAGTGAAAATGAATGAAGGAAAATAAATATGAAGGCTAAACGGGAAGGGATTGAAAGCAAGATCATCATCAGACAACTCACAAAATAGCCAAATGTTCAAGTATAGATCAACATTGTCAAGATCAAAGAGAGAAGATGGAATGGATGAAATATGTAGAAGAACTACGCATAATGCCTGATTGCCAGGTTTTCATCATGGTACTTATCCAAGGTGCCACAAGGGAGTGGTTTTCACCTTAGGATGAAAATTTTTCTTTTACTTTTGCTACCAAGGTGCCTGTTTCCAGGTTTTCACCAAGGCACATTTTTAATTTTTTTCATTTTTCATTTCTTTTTTGGAAGAAGGCAAGCTTTTTAGATAATGCTCCTTGAAAGGATAAACCAAGATATGTCAAGGATTCAAAATGATATGCTCAAAGATGCTGATAGGGAAAGGAACATGGAAGAGAAAAATGGAGGATAGGGTTTTATGTAAAGCGAGTGAGGTTGGAAGATAGGAGGAATAGGCAAATGAGGAAAAAGGATAGAAGGTAGAAGGTTAATGCATGGAAGGATTGTAAAAGGGTAGGTGGAAAGGAAGGCGAGATCAACGTCAACACATACCTTGAAGGGTGGTGAGAGGATGGAGGAATCGTGAATGAAGGAATACGTGAAGGAATATGACGAATGGATAGTAGAGGTTGTGGTAATATAGGCACCAGAAATGGAAGAATATTTTTGGAAGGAGATGTAGTGGAAGTCTTTGGAAGCTTGAATGTCAACTTCACTTTTTGCTCAACACCAGACTCTTTCAAGAGAGACTTTGGAATCCATATAGCCTTAGGATTTTTATTTCCTTTTGATGATCTAGAGAGAATATCTTGAATGATGGATTTTGGAACCAATACTTGTCTTGTAGTTTTTTTCTTAGATATCTCTTTTGACTTTATGTTTCCATGTCTATTAGAGGAGACATTGTGATCTTTTTTTGATGGATTCTTGTATTGCTTCTTTTTCTTGTATTGAACATTCAAGTTACTTCCAAAAGACTTGGGACTTGTGGAAGAAGGAGGATATGACTGGTTTAGATGGGTGGGTGGATGAAAAGGATTCAAGGGTATGCATCTATGTTGATCTTGAGGAAAGATGGGAGATGGAGGGACGTAGGGACCCAAGATGGATGGTGAATTAGGAGAGTTAGGAGGGGAAAGTGAAGGGACATAAGGACCCAAAATGGAAGGCATGAAGCTCTTAGTAGTGGTGGAAGAGGTCCAAGGATGGAAGTGGAAGATGCAAAAGGATAATCAATAAGTTCATCAGCATCTATATGACAACCAAGGATATTAGCATCTTTAGAGTGAGCATTAGGATCTTCAATAGAATCATGGACATCTTGAATAAGAGCATTTTCTTTGATAGGATCATTCAAAGCTTGCGAAGACTTAGGAAGAGTAGAAAGTGGAAGTGAACATGGAGTGGTAGAATAAGAAGATGGAAGACTTTGATCTTGACAAGGATCTTTGGATAGCACAAGCACATAATTTTTCTTTTGATTTTCAATAGGCTTAACATTGGAAGGAACACTATTTTTACCAACCTTAATGGAAGTATCATCTTTGGAAAGTGCAAGTGTAGTAAGGTTATTTTGATTGTCAATAAGCTCAACAGTGTAAGTAGTAGCTTGATCTTTCTTAGGAGAAGACTTAAGACATGGTGGAATGCATAAAAAAGGGTGTATAGGATCAAAAGAACCATGAAGCGGATAAGAGACATCGGGAAAAGGAGTGGATGACATGGAGGGTTCTTGATCTTGATCTTTCTTTATGTTCTTTTCTTTATCATTTTTAGAGTCCTCTTGACATGGAGCCACTTCTAAGGACAAGGAAGCATGTTGGGATTGTATGGATGACTTTGGAAGAGATGGTGGAGGACTAGCTGAAGTAGGGATTATAGCATATGAAGGCTTAGGCTCTTTAGATTTATCATTATTGAAAGTCTTTGCAGCCAAGTGAAGGTTAGCTTGAGTTTCTTTAAGAGGTAGCCCTGGGGGATAACTATAGGGAACCACATGAAAAGTATTAGGGCTTGTGTCAGATGAAGGTTCTGTGAAAGATTTGAAAGACTCGGAAGCTTTAGGAAATGTATGGGTATTGGAGGAAGTAGGGGGTGGAAGGGAACCATCACAAGACAAAGGTCCAACATTAACATGATCTTGCTTGAGAGTGTAATCTTTATTTTCAGTCTGAGAGTTCTTAGAGGAGAGATCCTTATAATATTGACGTTTTAAGCTAGCACGATGTATTTTATAGTCCTCAGCAGTAGTAGATGGATCATCATCAAGGTATTGTCCACAAAAGCCATCAAAATCTCTTTCAAAATCAGAATCATATGGATCACCATCACGATCTATCCAATGTGACGGCCCATTTGTAGTAAGCAGGAATGAACGATGAGGAGGACTCTTAGGAACAGAGGTGTCATAGGTATCATTACATTGTCTATCGTCATAGTCATCATAGTCTCCAAAGCTAGATGTGTCACTCTCCGTGGAAGAGGTATCATATTGCTCAAATTTTTTTCGGGGGCATGGTGACATGTACAAGTCTTTATCAAATGGAAAAGAGTATAGAGGTTCCTTTTCTTTCTCAAGTTTGTCAAGCTGGACTTGCATAGCTTGCAGCTGCTTCATCATAGCGGCGATTAGAATTTCTTCCTCATGTGTACTGATTCTTTGAGACATGTGTACTGATTTTCAATAGCTATTGATTTGTTCTTGACACAATGATATTTTTGACAGATTCTAGAACTAGGCTGGAAACATTGGATATCTTGCAATTTGACAATTTCTGACAACTCTCTCAAATTTTTCCAAACGACACCCTGCAGACTCGTATGACACTGGGTAGTCTATGAAATTATAGTTGCTAAACTCGTACGACAGTTGGGTAGAAATGAAATGATAGTTGACAAAACTTGTACGACAGTTGCTAACAGGGTTTTGATTTTCTTGAATTTGCTAGTCTGAAAACTCGTATGACACTGGGTTCTTAATCATACGACATATGGGCTTTACTGAAACAACATTTGACAAAAAGTCATACAACTTTTGACTTCTTGAAATGACTTTTGACTCCAGAAAGAACTTTACGTCAATTTTTGCAAAATTTAAGGTTTTTAGTTTTGGATTGTTTGCAAATTGTCCTGTCCAGATTTTGAAGGTTATACCAGATTTGATCATTTTTAATAGCCAAGTAGATAAATAAGCACGCAGAATAGCAAGCAAGTGATTCCAAGCACGTCTGAAAACAATGAACAAGGGCAAAAGCAACCTTGCGCATGAACAATCAAGTGACCAAATTGTGCTAATCCCTGAGAGTACTAATTGTGTATGTTCTGAAAAGTTTTGCAATAACACACATATACCTAAGAATGAAAAATTTGCCTCTCTAGGGTTTTTAGTAATGGTTTGACTCTGTAACTTTTATGATTCAAAGGGGTGAACTCCAATCCCGGTGCACCAGGGTTTTGACATAGTCCAAGAACTTAATCTTCAAGAGCTGCTAGGGAGATCTGACAACCCAACAATGAACCATACCCGTGGAGATTTCTTCCACAAGGACATTTATATAGCGGTTGTCACTACCATGGTGAAAATGGCTATTACCACTTGAGGTTCTGTCAACACAGTTTGCCGTGTGAAGGGATTGTTCGCTATGGTTAACCCTCTCTAAAGATGACTCACAATAGTATACCACAAGGGGACTTGGCTCCAGATTCAAGGTTTTGACACCTCTTCACTTTTAACCCAAACAAAGCAAGTAGATTAATCTGACATGCTAAGACAAAGTTTTGTTCCACCAAGGTCTGTGATATCAACTCCACGTGATCTATCAACCTCTCCGGGGAGAGAATGTATCAATCAATAAGAGAAGATGCACTAACCAATTTTGATTCACCAAAGCTTGTGATATCAACCCCACGTGATCTATCAACCTCTCCGGAGAGAGAATGTGTCGATCAATAAGAGAAGATGCACTAACCAAGATGAATGTGAAACACACTAAGTATCCTCCCTACCTACAAGGATTCCATCGTCAAGGAAGGATTTCACTAGGAATCCAATCTCTCAAGAATCACGAATAGTGTTCATAGGGCCTAATTACTATGTGAGCACAGATATATTTCCGAAAGTAAATCTACCAAAAGTACCCAAAAAGTAGAAAGAGGAACACTTAACGCTTAAAGTGAATATGAGATGAGTCCACAAGGTGGAACACTTAACACCTCACACAAGCTAAAAATGAGTCCCCAACTTAGAAAATAAGTGAGTTCCTAAAAGCACAAAAGGGTTGCCAAGTGGAACACTTAACACTTCTGTCCTGTTGACCCCTCCCCTTTATGGCGCTGAGATTGCAACCACGGGGCGGAAATGAGGGGCTGGTGGATTAGCGAGTCCAATAACCCAAGATAGAAATTAAGATCAATCACAAGTATTCTAAGACTACTTAATGAATCCTTAAGGGTTCACAACCTAGTATCAATTATGCAAGTGTGTAGAAATAGATCAAAAGCATGAAAAGATGCACACAAGCTTGACACATAAGAGATTTATTTTAAGTCCCAAATCAAAATATTATTAGATGAAGGAGAATACCTAGGATCCTTGCAATGTGCTTAGTATATTTTACTTGATTTTTAGCAATTTTTGTTGAGCTTTTCCATGCAAGCAAGTGACGAACTCTCCAACAAGCAAACAAGCAAACAAGATATGCAAAATATATTCAACTTATGAAAACCATAGGGTTAGCTCTAAAAATCAATTATTATCAGTAATAATAACCAGCAATCAACCCAAATGACAACTCATATCATTCATTGAACCATGTAAAAAAAAAAAGTGCATACCCATCACAAAACTTTATTTTTTTTGCTGCATTTGACCTAGTCAACAAGATCTAATTTTTTTGATATGATTTTGTCCACAAAAATAAAAATTTAGAATAGAGACCCCTACTAAAAAATAGAGAGCTTTCCAAAAATGCAAAAATTTTAGAAAAATCTCTTCATTTGTGCCCTAGAGACCCATTTTATCAAAACAAACTAGTTTTTGTAAATTGACTATTTGAGCTATGATATCATGTCAAAATTTAAAACACAAAGAATGGACCCCCTATATAATTTAAAGATCTTTCCGAAAATATAAAAATTTTCAAAAAATATGTTGATTTGCATCAGATATTAATTTTTTCCAAAATTTCAAGAAAAAATTATTAAAAATTCAAAACATCTCAAAAAATTCTAAATTTTTGCTGTAGCTTTTTTGACATGTCACCAACTTGCAAAAAAATTTTAGACTAAAATTACAAGCTATTTGGGAGATAAAATTAAATCTTTGAAACTTTGGGGTTTTAGCTCCCAAAAAAAATCAAAAATAGCATGCAAAGGTGGGTTGCCCCACGGTGGGCACCAGAAATGTGTGTGTGAAAATTGTACCTGATCTATAGACACAACACTAAGTAAAACATTAGAGGTTAGCAAAAATCAAAATCATGCAAAATTAAAATCTAATCTAACCAAGCGATTTACTGCCTTCTAGTAGGTGCGAGATTAATGTTCTCAGATTGTAATCGAGATCAGTGACCTAGACGACACCTAAATGAAGGATTTGAATGCAATTGATCTAGATATGAGATTGAATGCAATTATTTTATTTTTTTGGATTTTTCTATGCAATAAGAATGATAAAAACTTGATATGAATCTATGCTATTGAAAACTGATATGCTATGCTAATCTAACAATGATATGAAATATGAATCTAAATGAATGCAAAAAAAAAAAAAGATTGATCTCACAAAGATGTCGATTCGCAAGAGCTTTGATTCTTCAATTCCAATTCTCCAGCGTGATTGTGCAAAATATGAGATGAGATATGAAGAGATGAGCCTTGTTTTTATAGAAATCTAGGGCTTTGGAGGTGCATGGAAAAAAGCCATAAATCACTCAAATTAACTCATCTTGATTTTTGAGTTATCTGATCATAAAAGATAGTTAATTCTCAAAATCATGCAAAAACAGCTTTTTAACTCAAATTAGAGTTTAGATCAGCTTTTTGAACTCCAAAAGGATGTTGAGTTCCAAAAAGTCAATAACTTGCATTGATTTTCTGATTTGGAGTTTAACTGTTTCTTTTGAATATGCATAATAATTAAGAATTAAATAAATAAATAAAGTGATTTATCCTCAACTCAACTGATTTTTGAAATAAAATAATTAATTTATGGGTTAATTAACTATTTTACCAAACTTTTATTAAAAATTATATTATTAAATAATGACAACATGCTTTAATTAATTAAATAAGAATTTAATCAATTAAAGATAGGAATTTTGATTTATTGTCAAAATTAAATAATACAATTAATAATAGATAGAATTAAATTTAATTACACAATTAAGTGGCAAATATTAAATCTAATTAATTAAATATGAAAATATTCAATTAATCAAACTTAGGATAAATGTAATTTATCGCCAAATAATTATAAAATTAAAGATAATTATGATGATTAGGAATATTACTAGGAATATTCCCCGATGCAGAATTTAAGATAATCAATTATGATTCGATGATGTTTAGATGTGCCTTAGGTTAGGACTTTGATGTCGATTTTGTTCGAATTAAAGATGTAGAAGATTAATGAACTTATAGCCCATTTTTGGGGTATTACATTTGGGTTCCCATAAGATTCTTGTTGTGTTGAGCGCTATTGACAAGAATGATGGGGTTCTGCTCCCCTTTCTTCCCCCTACTTCTCTTGGCCCTGGAGTGGTGTTGTTGTGTACTGTTGTTCTGTGGGTGATGAGGAAGACTCTGAGTATGGTGAAAATATTCCCCTTGTCGTTGTTGGGCTGCATCGTGCTGGACGAAGGATCTTCTGGGCTACTGGTTCCTTTTGGGGGCCTTTTGTTTTATGTGGCGGCATTTTTTCTGCTAAGTGTTGGGGTGTGGGTTTTTGGTGGGCTTCAGCTTTTGTGGTGGAAGACTCTAGGCCTGATGCTTCAGAGGGCTTTGGTCCTGCTTATTGTGGCTATGGTTGCTGACCATATTGTTGTCCATGGTCTTGGCCAATCTTTTCTCGGCAACCACAGCATGTCTGGGGGAGCTGACTGTATTCTGATGTTCTCTCCCTCCCATGGATTTACTCTCAGACCTCTTTTGGGCCGGTTTGAGAAGATATTTGTTTGCAAAGGCTTTGCTTGCTTGCTTTGCCCCTTTGCTTTTAATGGGTGTGGTGTTAATCTTCTATTTTCAGTTTTTAGTGGTTCTTCCTTCTTTGGGTGGAAGAGGTAGGGTTTTCCTTTTTTTTGGTGGCTAGGGGATGACTGTTAGTTTTCAAGGGCTCCCTCTGGTTTGGTGTTTTTGGTTGAAGCGGGCTACTTGCTTGGAGGTTGGGCTCTACCCTGTCATTGAGCATCTTGTTTCTTTTTTTGGGCATTGGGCTTTGTACATTCAGTCATCTTCCTTCTTCACGGTTCCTATGGAGGTGGATCAACTTCCTATTGAGGTGGAGAGTTCGCTTGTGATCCTGGAGGCGGCTGACTCTCCTATTGAGGTGGAGAGCGTTGGGGCTTTTTTCTTTGTTCCTATTGAGGTGGAACACTTTTCTTTAGAGGTGCATTGGGAGACTACTACTTGTGTTGTGCTCGACTGTCAGGGCTATGGTGGGGCTCAAGGTGTTGTCAATGTGCAGCCTAAGGTGTTGTCAATGTGCTGTCATGTGCAAACAATGTGCTGTCATGGTCCTTCTTTAACAATAGGGATGTTAATAACTTCTAGTACTACTATGTTTTGTACTTGGCTACTTTTGGCCTTGAGTATCTCTTCCTCTACTCAACTTTTGGCTGACTGTGTGCTGACTATGGCTTTCTACTGGTTCCTTGACTTTCCTCCTTAATTACACTTTGGCTGTGGCTGTTGTTACAGTTTCCTTTGTTCCCATTAATGTGTTGTTAACATGTTCATTGTGACTCTACTTTGTTGTACCATGGGCCAGCACCCTCTTCCTGCTTCTTTAATTAAAAACATTAAGTGTTATATACTTAAGACTTTATCAACCACCCCAATAATGATATAATCAGTGTATTAGTACATTAATAACATGATGCTAACCACCTCTTGATCACTTTAATCAACTTCCATAAGATCACTAAATTTCCATCTTGTGTACCATTATTAGAACTTTACCTTGTGTACCACCATAACTGATTGAGAGATCTGACATGTCTTATTAACATCAATGAAAAAACCAAAGACCAAATTAGAAAAGGTTCAACACAATGAACAAAGAAAGTTTCTTGAATAACCAAAACATTTCTCTATACACTAATAATGTCCCCAATGACATGTTTATATAATATTCCTCACTATTCAACTGAAATACAACTACCATGTAGAACTAATTTACAAGTTATTCAAACTGTCTTTGCACATGTATCTAATTATGCATCAAAATCTTATTGTCATTTTCCTTAAGAAATTTTTAAAGAAATATGTAGGTTTGTCTCTCTTTTTCTCATAATAGATTAGAGTAACTAAATCCTTAATTACAAACCAATTATATGTCTCAGTATTTAAACAACACATACAAACAAATTTTCTTCAAGCTAAACAATCTTTGCAGCAAGACCTTGATAGTAGTTAAGGATAAAAAAGAGAGTATATACCAACCAAAACAAAGATACCTTACTCGACACTAACATCCCTTGACTAGGGTTTAGAATGGAGTGAAACAAATACTTAAAGCATGTATGGAATAGGGTTCGACAAAACCCCCATTCTCAAATCAACATGAAATATTTAATACAATATATGTAAAGGTTTAAATAGAAAGACCCAAAATCTCTTATCAACACCTTAGTCACATAATATACATAAAAAATTGATTGAGAAAGATATACCACTCAAATGCAAGAATGGGTTTTGAGCATCTCTACTAGGGTTTAGAAAATAGAGAAATAGTCTAATGTTATAGACCAAGACTTCAAACTCAAGATTCAAAAGTTTAGCCCTAGTAAGCTCAGGTATGAGACAATATATACACAGGATTAAAAAAATATTTGTATAGAGAAACATTATACAGTTTAAACAAGAACCAAACTATTTCTATAAACTTAACAATGAAACCCTTAAGAAAAAAAGAAGAGTAAACAAATAACTCTTAACAAAACCTTAAACATTTTAGAGAAAAGATTAGAGAAAGCTCGGGAATGATCGCAAGGAGGGAAAACATGTGAAATCTTGCAACTACCAAACACAATCCCGTATACTCTTCTCAAGAAACTCCGTCACATTATTTCCCAAATCTTTCTCAACAAATAATATTGCAACTATTACATATGCCATGCCTCTGTTGCCTCAACATCTCATTCAAACTATCATGGTGATGATCAAAGCCTGTGCCCTAGTTTGGGCAAAGTCCTAGCTTGTTCGAGATTATAGATTTTACAAAATGAATACAACAAAATGTCTTTACAAGTACATGTCGATAAGTATGGCATGTCATTTCATGCCTTAACAATATTAATGCTCCTATTAAGGTTGATGACACGACCTTAGCACCATGGCACTAAGTGTTGTGTTTTACAACACTTTAAATTCCTAAGCAAGGCCGACCCAAAGGCTTGCTTAATATTTCTTTCACAAATTTTTTGTATTTGCCAATGACTTAAACCATTACAAACATATCTAGTCATTGCTAATGAATAATCAAGGCATGTTACACTTTGAAAATCATATTCATAACCTGGTTGTATTCATAAACTAAATTGATCGACTCATGTATCAAACTAAACCAATACTTTCTTGAACCGATACTTTCTGAAAATACCAATTGCAATGTCTTTGAGTCCATTTAGTCACGAACTGAATGAGCATCAAAATGATCATGTCCATACTAATCAGTTAGTGTGTTTGGCATCAAGGACAACATAAGGAGAGGAGCAACAAGTGTATGTAGGGGAGTATGTGTGGGCATAATGAAAGTTTATTAGCTAGACCAAGTGGTGTAGTAGACACCTTTGGAGGTTTGTCTTGAGGAGGTTGAACAACTAAATTTCCTTGAGAGTGAACAAGCCCCTCAAAGATTTGAAAAGATTGTAAAAGTGAAACTTAAAGAATTGTGCATAGATATTTAGATGAATGTTGGGATATGTGTATGTGCAATGATGGAAATGCAGTGATAGTATATATTGTGTATTAAAGTATCAATTGTTACTAACTACAAGATTTCTTCTATGATTATGCTTAATCCTCTTAATCATCTTTCATCGAAATAGTCCTTTGAGAAACAACTTTGATGAGTGTTTATGGTTGTTTGGATAAAAATAAAAACATAAATAGAAACTATAATAGAAAAGTCAACATGAAAATTAGCTTTCAAATATTGTAGACATAAATATGAATGTGGTGTTATCCAAGCTACTCAAATAATAAATATTGAAGTGAACTTGAGATACATAAATATTTAAAAAGCTAAATAAAAAAATGAGTTACAAAATCAGAGACGATTTAGAATCATAAAAGAACCATGCTAACATTATTAAACAAACGTGCAAGCCAAAGCCCAACTTTTTAGTCCAGCCTATTTATAGGCTGAGACTTATGTTTTCAAGTGATTTTATGCTATTAGTTTGCCTTAAAAACTGTGCCTTTGCAAAATATTAAACATGATTTCCAATGTTTGAAGTGCCTTGTTTTTTATTTTGAATTTCTTTAAAAGTATTTCTTTTTTCTTATTGGTTGACCCTATTTTTGCTGGGGGTTTAATTAATTTTTCATTCTGAAAATTATAAAAAAATTGTCTAATCAATTAAAAGTAGGAAAGAAAAATATTTATTTACTAGTACTGTTAATTATTGAAGTTAAATAATTTAATTTCATTTTATAATGCATAAATTTAGGAATCTTAGGGCACCGGCTATGGAGCTGACAAATTTCCCCTTGTAACATTATCTTTTTTTGCAGAATACCATCCATATCCATGGACATGGACATGTCTCCTCATTGTTAGTACTAAGCACGAATGTGTGATAAATGTTAAATCATTTGTTAGGACTAAAACTCATATATTATCATGGACACTTAGTTTTGTTTTTCAAACTACTCATATATTTTACTGTTTAATTTGCTACACTTTTTTACTGTTTAATTTGCTTAATTTTCTATTTAGCTCATATTCCTAAATTTATGCATTATAAAATGAAATGAAATTATTTTATAAATAAAATAAGGTGTGTGTGTGTGTGTGTGTGTGTGTGTGTGTGTATATATATATAGGCACAATTTATCTAATTTATTTTTATATGTTGTAAAAATTATAATAATTTCAACATAATAGTTTATTGATAAAAAATATTATAGTTTGAAAATATTTCCTATTTATATTAAAATAGTTTTAATTTTTATATTTCTAAATATTTTTTAATTGTAAATGGAACTATTTTTTTATCTGTTTTAATGAATAGTAATGTTTTCATGTTTATATTTTAAGTTTTTTAATTTATTTTCTACAATTCAACAACTATTTCTATATATGAATTATCATTAAAATAATAAAATATATCTCATTTCATAATAAAATTTAGAATTTTAAAAATATTTTAAAAAATAATATAAAAAACATAGTTCACTTATAAAATAAATAAAGAAGCATAAAAAATGAATTACTATTTTATTAAATTTCTTAAATAAGTGAAAAAAAATATTTTCATTTAAGCATATTTCCACCATACAAAAAGATTTAAATATACTAAGGCACTAACTCTAACCATAAAACTTAAAAAAGGCACAACACAAGGATATCTATAAAGTGCTTAACAAGGATAACTCTATTATCCTTCATTTAAATACTGTGTGGTATATGAATTTGAGTCCTCTTGAATGGCAAAAAATGTTTGAAAATTTTTGGAAAGCTCATATTCCTCCTAAAATCTTGCATTTTAAATGGCAGCTTCTTCTTGATAGGCTTCCTTTTAAAAATCAGACTGGTATCACTGATAATTGTTCTTTTTGTAGGGCTCGTGAGAATTTGAGGCACCTATTCTTTACGTGCCAATTTGCTAGAAATATCTGGAAGTCTTTTGGTTTTTCTATACCTGATCATATCTCTGTTTTAGATACTATTTTTGGAAATATACATGGTTTTAAAAAGGATTCTAACTTTTTATGGAATATTATTTCCTCTCATTTTCTTTGGTTTATTTGGAAAAGTAGAAATGAAAGCAAATTTCAAGATGCTGATAGTACCCTTACTTTGTTTCAATTGAAACTTATACATTTTAAGATTGTCTCGCAGATTCATTGTATCATGAAGCTCAAGAAAGAAAAACTTAAAAGATTTCTCCATGATGGGCTTGCTACGATGTTCATCTATGAAATGAAACATGGGCTGGAATGGGCCACTATCATTGATAACCAAGCAACTTTTGAAGGTGCTTTAAAGGAACTACTTAAAGAGATGCGCGCTACCAGAGGCCCCTTCTCTGATAGACTGGAATTCTTCTCTCAGATTCTAGATCAGAAAAAAATCGTATGGATGCAGGGTGAGCTTGGATGGACAGCATGGATTGATGATCAGGATGATATTCTAGAATAGTTTTGTTCGTTGGTGCACATTTTTTGTGCTATTTTTTTGTATTGGACCTTTGTTGGTGGTGGTTGTAATACCCCAAAAATGGGCTATAAGTTCATTAATCTCCTACATCAACAATTCAAACGAAATCGACATCAAAGTCCTAATCTAAGGCACATCTAAACATCATCGAATCATAATTGATTATCTTAAATTCTGTATCGGGGAATATTCCTAGTAATATTCCTAATTATCTTAATTATCTTTAATTTAATGATTATTTGGCGATAAATCACATTTATCCTAAAAATTTGATTAATTGAATATTTTCATATTTAATTAATTAGATTTAATATTTGCCACTTAATTGTGTAATTAAATTTAATTCTATCTATTATTAATTGAATTATTTAATTTTGATAATAAATCAAAATTCCTATCTTTAATTGATTAAATTCTTATTTAATTAATTAAAGCATGTTGTCATTATTTAATAATATAATTTTTAATAAAAGTTTGGTAAAATAGTTAATTAACCCATAAATTAATTATTTATTTTCAAAAATCAGTTGAGTTGAGGATAAATCACTTTATTTATTTATTTAATTCTTAATTATTATGCATATTCAAAAGAAACAATTAAACTCCAAATCAGAAAATCAATGCAAGTTATTGACTTTTTGGAACTCAACATCCTTTTGGAGTTCAAAAAGCTGATCTAAACTCTAATTTGAGTTAAAAAGCTATTTTTGCATGATTTTGAGAATTAACTATCTTTTATGATCAGATAACTCAAAAATCAAGATGAGTTAATTTGAGTGATTTATGGCTTTTATCCATGCACCTCCCAAGCCCTGGATTTCTATAAATTAAAGGCTTCAGCTCTTCACAGATCATCTCATATTTTGCACAATCACGCTGGAGAATTGGAATTGAAGAATCAAAGCTCTTGTGAATCGACATCTTTGTGAGATCAATCTTATTTTTGCATTCATATTTCATATCATTGTTAGATTAGCATAGCATATCAGTTTTCAATAGCATAGATTCATATCAAGTTTTTATCATTCTTATTGCATAGAAAAATAAAAAAAAATAGCTCAATTGCATTTATTTCATATCCATCTTTTGCATTCAAATCCTTCATTTAGGTGTCATCTAGGTCACTGATCTCGATAATAATCTGAGAACATTAATCTCGCACCTATTAGAAGGCAGTAAATCGCTTGGTTAGATAGCTTTCAATTTTGCATGATTTTGATTATCACTAACCTCTAATGTTTTACTGAGTGTTGTGTCTACAGATCAGGTACAATTTTCACACACACATTTCTGGCACCCACCGTGGGGCAACCCACCTTTGCATGCTAGTTTTGATTTTTTTTGGGAGCTAAAACCCTAAAGTTTCAAAGATTTAATTTTATCTCCCAAACGGCTTGGAATTTTGGTCTAAATTTTTTGTTTTAGGTTGGTGACATCTCAGGAAAGCTACAGTAAAAAATTTAGAATTTTTTGAGATGGTTTGAATTTTTAATAATTTTTTCTTGAAATTCTGGAAAAAATTAATATCTGACGCAAATTAGCATATTTTTATAAAATTTTTATATTTTCAAAAATCTCTTTAAATTATAAAGGGGGCCCATTTTTTGTGTTTTAAATTTGGATATGATATCATAGCTCAAATAGTCAATTTACAAAAACTAGTCTATTTTGATAAAATAGGTCTCTAGGGCACAAATGAAGAGATTTTTCTAAAATTTTTGCATTTTTAGAAAGCTCTCTATTTTTTAGTAGGGGTCTCTATTCTGAATTTCTATTTTTGTGGACAAAATCATATCAAAAAAATTAGATCTTGTTGACTAGGTCAAATGCAGCAAAAAAAATAAAGTTTTGTGATGGGTATGCACTTATTTTTTTACATGGTTCAATGAATGATATGAGTTGTCATTTGGGTTGATTGCTGGTTATTATTACTAATAATAATTGATTTTTAGAGCTAACCCTATGGTTTTCATAAGTTGAATATATTTTGCATATCTTGTTTGCTTGTTTGCTTGTTGGAGAGTTCGTCACTTGCTTGCATGGAAAAGCTCAACAAAAATTGCTAAAAATCAAGTAAAATCTACTAAGCGCGTTGCAAGGATCCCAGGTATTCTCCTTCATCTAATAATATTTTGATTTGGGACTTAAAATAAATCTCTTATGTGTCAAGCTTGTGTGCATCTTTTCATGCTTTTGATCTATTTCTACACACTTGCATAATTGATACTAGGTTGTGAACCCTTAAGGATTCATTATGTAGTCTTAGAATACTTGTGATTGATCTTGATTGCTATCTTGGGTTATTGGACTCACTAATCCGCCGGCCCCTCATTTCCGCCCCGTGGTTGCAATCTCAGCACCATAAAGGGGAGGGGTCAACAGGACAGAAGCGTTAAATGTTCCACTTGGCAACCCTTTTGTGCTTTTAGGAACTCACTTGTTTTCTAAGTTGGGGACTCATTTTTAGCTTGTGTGAGGTGTTAAGTGTTCCACCTTGTGGACTCATCTCATATTCACTTTAAGTGTTAAGTGTTCCTCTTTCTACTTTTTGGGTACTTTTGGTAGATTTACTTTCGAGAATATATCTGTGCTCACATAGTAATTAGGCCCTATGAACACTATTCGTGATTCTTGAAAGATTGGATTCCCAGTGAAATCCTTCTTGATGATAGAATCCTTGTAGGTAGGGAGGATACTTAGTGCGTTTCACATTCAACTTGGTTAGTGCATCCTCTCTTATTGATCAACACATTCTCTCTCCGGAGAGGTTGATAGATCACGTAGGGTTGATATCACGAGCTTTGGTGAATCAAAATTGGTTAGTGTGTCTTCTCTTATTGATTGATACATTCTCTCCCCGGAGAGGTTGATAGATCACGTGGAGTTGATATCACAGACCTTGGTGGAACAAAACTTTGTCTTAGCGTGTCGGATTAATCTGCTTGTTTTGTTTGGGTTAAAAGTGAAGAGGTGTCAAAACCTTGAATCTGGAGCCAAGTCCCCTTGTGGTATAAATTTGTGAGTCATCTTTAGAGAGGGTTAACCGTAGCGGACAATCCCTTCACAGGGCAAACTGCGTTGACGGAACCTCAAGTGGTCATAGCCATTTTCACCGTGGTAGTGACAGCCGCTATATAAATGTCCTTGTGGAAGAAATCTCCACGGGTATGGTTCATTGTTGGGTTGTCAGATCTCCCTAGCAGCTCTTGAAGATTAAGTTCTCAGACTATGTCAAAACCCTGGTGCGCCGGGATTGGAGTTCACCCCTTTGAATCATAAAAGTTGCAGAGTCAAACCATTACTAAAAACCCTAGAGAGGCCAATTTTTCATTCTCAGGTATATGTGTGTTATTGCAAAACTTTTCAGAACATACACAATTAGTACTCTCAGGGATTAGCACAATTTGGTCACTTGATTGTTCATGCGCAAGGTTGCTTTTGCCCTTGTTCATTATTTTTAGACGTGCTTGGAATCACTTGCTTGCTATTCTGCGTGCTTATTTATCTACTTGGCTATTAAAAATGATCAAATCTGGTATAACCTTCAAAATCTAGATAGTACAATTTGCAAACAATCCAAAACTGAAAACCTTAAATTTTGCAAAAATTGACGTAAAGTTCTTTCTGGAGTCAAAAGTCATTTCAAGAAGTCAAAAGTCATACGAGTTTTGTCAAGTGTCATTTCAGTATTACCCAACTATTGTATGAGTTTAGCAACTATCATTTCATAGACTACCCAGTGTCGTACGAGTCTGCAGAGTGTCATTTGGAAAAATTTGAGAGAGTTGTCAGAAATTGTCAAATTGCAAGATATCCAATGTTTCCAGCCTAGTTCCAGAATCTGTCAAAAACATCATTGTGTCAGGAACAGAGCAATAGCTATTGAGCATTCTACCATTTTCTGAGTTTGATCTTTTGAATCTGATCTAGTCTTCTGTTTGATCAATTTGAGTCCTTTTTATCTCGTGTCAAAACCTTGTCATAACTATCAATCTTCAATCAATCAATCTTCAAAAACAAACTAAATGTTGAGAACTCATGTCCGCTATCTTTTGGGCGATCTATCCCATACATCCAGGGCACAGTTTCCTTCACCCACATCTCATCAGATCTTCAAAACTATCATAATCTTGACAAGGTTGCGTCATCAGATTTTCTCGAATCAAATTGTTCTTCAGTTGTCTTCATCCTTTTGTTTCATTCAAAGTTAATGGTGGAGACCAAAGCTTCTTCACACAAGAAATCAGAAGAAACATCTCAGAACTTACTTTTGACCAATACCCCAGGTCCAACTCTTGAACAACTCATCAAGTCAGGTATCTACGAAGATGACGGTCTCGGTAACTTTCGATTAAAAACTGATTACATACCTCCTCTATCAACTCACAGAGGTAATCAAAAAACTCCTCCTCAATCTATTTCAGGGAGCCCAAAAACTCCTACCATGTCTCAAGCAGGGACAAACCATGGTTCTCTAGGAGGAGGATCCCAGGGACACCATTCTCAACATAATGCCGACCAAGACCCTACACCCTCTGAAATCCATCGGTGTCAGAATGACGATGAATTCAAAAGAATGATGAGGCATTTCTTGAAAATGGATAGAGAGGCATACTTTTTGCAATTAGCCCAAGAAGGAGCTAAACTTCCTCCTCACTTCAATTTCGAAGATATCATCACACATGAGGAAGAAACTCCGATGACGGCCATAATGAACCAGCTGCACGCTATGCAGGTCAAAATGAATAAAATTGAGAAAGAGAAGGAACCCAAGGAATTCTCCATGGAGGCCCTTTGTCCTTTCCCTTTTGACAAAGACTTGTATATGTCTCCATTCCCAAAAAGAGTGGAGATACCAAAGTATGACAAATACGACGGACACTCTGATCCTCAAGATCATGTCAGAGAGTTCTGTACGCAATCCATGGAATTCATGCATGAACCGACTTATCTAATGCATCTTTTTCTTAGATCCTTGGGAGGAGCATCCATTCAGTGGTTTTCAAGATTACCTTCTACGATCAAAACTTTTGAGAAATTGATTAAATTGTTTTATCAACAATATTCAACATCCGATTACCATGATCGATATCTGTAACCTCAAGCAATATCCAGGGGAATCATTCCTAACTTTTCTCAAGAGGTGGCGAAAGAAGTTTTCTTTATATGCTAGACCAATTCCTGAAATGGAGAAACTTGAAATCTTTATCAATAACCTTGTTCCAGAGCTCAACTATCCATTACAAATGCAAGATCATGTATCTTTTGATAAAATGGTGGATAATGCAATCAAGATTGAGAAAGTACTTGTCAAGAAAGGAGAAATCACACTTCAAAAGGACAAGTCTGAATCGGGATCTAGCTCAAAAGATAAAAACAAGAGCTGGAATAGAAACAAAGGTATCATCTCTGACGGTGTTGTTGACACTATCCACACCCCATCAAAGGCACCGGCCTACAATCTCACCCTTGCCACCAAAGCCATTGAAGCTTCAGAGCAAAAATCTGCTGAACCATCTCCAAAGAAGCCATTCAAACGATGGGATAATAAATGAAAGTTTACTCCCCTAGGAGAATCTTTGGAATCTGCTCTAAGGACCCTGATAGCTGATAACATGATCTCTTTACCACCAATCCAAAAACCTGATCCGGATCCAAAACCATATTGGTGGAAAGATAATGCATTTTGTGCTTTCCATCGGACTAAAGGCCATAGAACTAATGGATGCTTCCACTTGAAGCATACCATTCAAGACTTGATAGATCAAGGGGACATCACGATCGATAATCCTACTAGCAATAATGATCACACAGCATTTACAGAACCTTTTCCACAACATGGCAAGGGAGTTTCCACTTCTCAGCCTAACATGGGGGCAAAAGTCAACTATGCCTACCCTGGAAACAATGCTGTCATCAATATGGTTGAACCATGTCTCTCTGAGAGCTGTAATGTCATCACGATTATACGAAGAGATAGAAATCATTCCTCAGCTAATGTAGTTACTAGATCACAAGCTCAGACGCATCTGAAAGGACAAACACCAAATTCATCTGATGTCCCTAAGATACCTTTCAATCTCACATCTGCTTCTAAACAGAAGGTTGCCTCAAAATCTTCCAATCCAAAGGATACCAGAACTACATCTTATAGCATCGTACAACAACTCCAGCATACCAATGCCAAAATCTCTATGTTTGAGTTACTTCGAATATCTCCAGCTCACAGAGATATCCTAGACAAAGCTTTTCTCGGCTCTAATGTTCCTGATGATCTAGATCTAGACAGGTTCCAGACTATGGTTGGTCATCTAACATCTCTGTAATATATCTCCTTTTCAGAAGAGGATGACAACTCCCTAAGTCACCCACATAATTAGCCCTTGCACATAGAAGTCTTGATCCAGAACCGTCGAGTCAAACGTGTGTTGATAGATGGGGGCGCAGGCCTCAACATTTGTTCTTACAACTTAATCACACAGTTGGGATTCTCAGAGATGGCTATTGATCCTCGAAAGAAGATCACCATAAAAGCCTATGATGAACAAGAAAGAGCTTCTAAAGGCACCATTGTCTTGCCCATCCGGGTGGGTCCAGTCATCAAAGATACCACATGTTAGGTGCTCGATCTACCATTGGCTTACAATATCCTTCTAGGGAGACTCTGGATACATGAAATGCAAGCTATTCCTTTGACATACCATCAATGCTCAAAATTTCCCTATGAAGGAGTGGAGGTTACTATCCCAGCTGATCTGAGTACAACTTGCAATACATTGAAGGAAAGTGCCGATAAACTTGTTCCCAATAACAGAGAATCTTCCATCAAGCAACAAAATGTGGCTTCCACATCTAAGATGGACGACATTGCTAAAGAGATCAATATCAAAGAAAATGGGATGGGAGAATACACTATAGAGCCAGTCTTGTCTCTGACATCTCTCCCAATCTCACCTAAGTCGTATGGCCAATCCTTGAAGCAGTCTAAATTAGAACCTAAGGAACGTATGGAAGCATACAAAAGACATTTTGTGGTGGAGCAAGTATCTAAACAAGAATTTGAAGAGGATGAAGCTGTGCTGGCATGGCTATATAAAGAGGATTCTAAATCTAAAATTGTTCAACCTAGTGAATCTATAGCACCTACAGTCCCTTCTAATTCATATTGTCCAGGAAACAAATTGATAGCCAAGATGGGATATTCTGGTCAAGGACCTCTAGGAATTAGGGGAAAGGGTCTCGTGACACCCATTTCACATATTGGTCGAGCCAAAAAAGATACTGGTGGCATAGGGTTTAAGAAGAAACCCTATCATCTCAAAGGTGGTTGTTCTCATGTCATAGAACAAATTGCACCCGAAGAACCCCTTCTTAAGAAAGAAGATATAGAACCCTCTGATGATGATTCAGATAGCTCTGAACTTATCCCCTATGAAAAATTGCCTAAAGAGATCAAAGATCTTCTTGATGATACAGATGATCCTATCAGAAGAATTAATGTAGTAGAAACACAAGAACCTACTGTAGTGCAAGAGATGGTTGCACCACAAGAACCAGCCAATCTCAAAGGCAATCAAACTGATCAAGAAGTAGGGGGTAGTTATTCTAACACTGATTCCCATGAATATGAATTCAAGTCAGAGACTGAGGGTAATCCTTCTTGGGGTATTCATCCCGATTTCACACATTTTCTAAGATTTCCTAGAGATTCTGAATCAGAAGATGAGTCAAATGATTATGAATGGGGTGCCATTCCAGAAGAAGATGAGCTTATAACAGAGAAATCTATTGATGTTATTCACCAATATGTCTCTCAACCCAACGTAAGTCTAGAGCGAAACAATGAACTTAACGTGTCTAATCCACCTATGGCTGAAGAGGACTCCCATGATGACGTTGAGCCTATTCACGAATTGAACATTTTGAGCTGTAATATCACCTTTGAACTTGAGTGTCAGGTTAGGACCAATGATGACATATCCACATCCGTGAACACCATATCCCAAGCCCTTCCCGCTTTGACTATCCAACGCCCTGATCTTATCGACCAAACTTCCACAAACCCAAACCATGGTATGTATACCTTCTCAAATGACTATGCCCTTGCCTGCTACCTCAATGCAGTTGAGCCTATGAGTACTTCCATCAGTGAACCGAGCGTCAGCATGACCGAGTCACACATCAAATATCTTAGTCAGAAAAACAAGAGTAAAAAGAAAAAGAAAAAGAGTTCTGAGGGTGAAAACCACTTTGTGGCAGTCTCAGAACCGACAAAAGTAAAAAGAAAAGACGTATCTGAAGGTGAAAACCTCTCTGAGGCACCTAAGGATGAGATATTTGATGTCCTTCCGAGTCATTTATAGGATAGATCTCCAGTTCTAATTGAGCCAACTCAATCCATCAATTTGGGTACAACAGAGGAACCACAATTGGTACATATAGCACAATCTCTATCAGAAGAAGAGAAACATAAATTCACTACATTCTTATCAGAAAAAAAGATCAACTTTGCATGGAAATATTCAGATATGCCAGGATTGGATCCCAATCTCATCATGCACCATTTATCCATTGCTCCCAGAGTAAAACCAATCAAACAAAAATTGAGAAAGATGCATCCTCATGTTGCACTCTTAGTCAAAGAAGAACTAGAAAAACTCCTAAAAGATGGATTCATCCGTGTCATAGACTATGCTGAGTGGATTTCCAACATTGTACCTGTTTCCAAACCAGATGGTTCAATCAGACTATGCACAGACTTTAGAGACGTGAACAGAGCATGCCCTAAGGATGATTTTCCACTGCCTAACATTGATATGATAGTGGACATGACTGCGGGCTATGAAATGTATTCCTTAATGGATGGCTTTTCTAGATACAACCAAATCAAAATTGCTCCAGAAGATCAAGAGAAAAAAGCTTTCACATGTGCGTGGGGAACTTTCTGTTGGAATGTTATGCCATTCGGACTCAAAAATGCTGGAGCTACATATCAAAGAGCAATGACATCTATTTTTCATGATATGATGCATAGAACAATGGAGGATTACGTAGATGATACCTTGGCAAAATCCATGATTAGAACTGAACATCTAACAAACTTGAGCATGATCCTCGAAAGAATGGAAAAATTTAGTCTTCGACTAAATCCTAAAAAGTGTGCTTTTGGAGTCACTTCTGGAAAGCTCCTAGGATACATCATCTCCAAGAAAGGCATTGAAGTTGATCTAGCTAAGGTCAAGGCTATAATAGAGATGCAACCTCCCACAAATATCAGTCAAATGAGGACGTTGCAAGGCAAAGTTCAATCTATCAGAAGATTCATATCACAGCTAGCGGACATCTCACAGCCTTTTACAAAAACATTACATAAAGGTGTGACCTTTGCATGTAATGAAGAATGCGAGAACAACTTTAAACATATCAAGAAGTATCTTTCAAATCCACCTATATTGATGCCTCCTATTCATGGGAAGCCATTAATATTATATGTCTCCGCAATAGATACATCACTGGGGGCATTGCTAGCACAGCATGATGAGAACAAGAAAGAAAGAGCCATCTACTATATCAGCCGAACTTTAGTGGCCTATGAGAAGAACTACTCAATGATAGAGAAGGCATGTCTCGCTGTGATCTTTGCATCATAGAAATTGAGACACTACATGTTAGCTCATACTACTCATTTGGTAGCTAAAATTGATCCACTGAAATATCTCCTAAGCAAAGCTGCCCTCACAGGTAGACTAGCTAAATGGGTCATGCTCTTGAGTGAATTTGACATTGAATATGTTGAAAGAAAAGCTATCAAAGGACAGGTCATTGCTGATCAATTAGCTGAAGCACCACTGTTTGATGATACACCCATGCAAATGGAATTTCCGGATTCCTCTATCATGCACCTCTCTTCTAGAGCATGGCGATTATTCTTTGATGGCTCCTACACACAGAATGGATCTGGAGCAGGCATATTTTTCATCACTCCTCAAGGATACTCGATACCCAAAGCATTTAGATTAAAGTTTCCTTGCACAAACAATATTGCTGAATATGAGGCACTTCTCAATGGTATGAAAATGGCAATACAGTGGAGAGTTACAGAGATGCACATTCATGGAGACTCACAACTGGTCATCCACCAGGTCAATGATGTGTACCAAACCAAAGATGAAAAGCTCATTCCTTACAAGAGAATGGTCGATGATTTAAAGAAATACTTCATCTCTATCACATTTGAGAAAATACCCTGAAAGGAGAATAAGGCTGCTGATGCAATGGCAACATTATCTACTCTTTTACAACAGCCTGAACATGAACTATGCTACGAGTTCCTAGTGGAAGCCCTATCCTACCCTGCATATGACTCCCCTGAAACCCACATGATCTGCACTGTTGTAGGTTATGACTCATCTCGCTACAAAAATTTGTTCTCCTATCTCCATGACCAACTCATCCCTGACTCCTTTAACCATTTTGAGAAATGAAACCTTATCCGATCCGCATCCCGATATGTCATCATTGGTAATGATCTGTACAAACGAGGTCTAGATGGTACACTGCTTAGATGTTTAGAACGGGAAGAGTCTCAATGTGCATTAGAGGAAGTCCATGAGGGTATATGTGGGTCACACTCGAATGGGTTAACGTTAGCTTGAAAACTTATTAGGGCTGGGTATTATTGGCCTGAAATGGAAAAAGAAGCTATTAAATTTGCTAAAAACTGTCAACAGTGTCAAGTACATGGCAACTTGATTCATTCTCTAGGGAGAGATCTGATTCCCTTTACTACACAATGGCCTTTTCAACAATGGGCATTTGATCTCATAGGTGCTATCCATCCGCACTCTTCTAATGGACATACCCATATAATCCCAGCTACAGATTATTTTACAAAATGGGTAGAAGCAGTTCCTCTAACACAAGCAATGGGGAAACAGATCTCTATGTTCATCCTAAACTACATCATTTGCAGATATGGGATCCCTCACTCTATAATCACAGATAATGGGGGACAATTCAAAAACAAGGACCTAGATGACTTATGTGCCAAGTTCAAAATTACTCAACATTGGTCATCTATCTACTATCCTCAAGGGAACGGACAAGCTGAGGCTTCAAACAAAAATCTCCTGAAGATCTTGCACAGAATAGTGAATAAAATAGGAAGAGACTGGCATCTGATGATCAATCCAGCTCTCTGGGCATACAGAACTAGTATCAGAACACCTACAGGGGCTACACCTTTCGCTTTAGTTTATGGGTCTGAAGCGGTACTGCCTATTGAGGTTGAAATCCCATCACTCAGAATCAAAATGCATGGACTTGTCACTGATGAAGACTACAGAGTGTCGAGGTTACAAGAACTTGAACTACTAGATGAGCGCAGACAAGCAGTGTATGATCATCTCAGAGTGTATCAGAAAAGAATGTCTAGAGGCTACAACAAGAAAGTCAGACATAGAGAATTTCAGGTTGGCGATCTAGTGTTGAGAGAAAATCCTAAAAATCAATCACATCGAGAACGCAAGGGGAAGTTCAAACCCAATTGGTTGGGTCCCTTTGTAATCACTGCTACTTTTGGCTCTGGTGCCTATCAACTCTCAACAACTGAAGGAGAACAGCTCCGAGAACCAATCAACGTTCTCCATCTGAAGAAATTCTACGCCTAAGGCATTTAGTGCTTGGTAAATGTCCTGAAAAAAAATCTTAAAAATCAGAAAAAGTCCTGAAAAAATGAACATCTTGGTAAAAACCTAGCAATAGGCGCCTTGATGATTCACAAAAAAATTGAAAAATATCAAAAGTACAAAAAAATTGAAAAAATGAAAAATACAAAAAAATGAAAAAGAAGAAAAAAGTGCCTTGGTGAAAACTTGGAAACAGGCGCCTCGGTAGCAAAAATAGAATCTCTACCAAGATGGTGAAAACCCAGCAAATGGGCACCACTTGTTCCAAAATGCTCCATCTATCAGCACAATCTTGGTCTTTCCCAGCTTTCAGTCTTGCTTTAGTTTGTACATATCTCCCGGTTTGTTTCTGCATATCCTGGTTTCAATAAGTCGGTCTGTACACCAATCAGCTCAAGCGTCTGTATCCTATCAATGTTCAAACTTGGGGGCAATCAATGTCATATCTTATAGTCTCCAATGTATCTTAGAAGTGTCATATCTAGCTAGAGTCCTTTGAAGCTTCATTTGAGTCAGTCAGTCAGTCTCGTCTCCAGAAAGGATTTTGCATCAACAACAATCAAACATCAAAACTCAACTGAAAACAATCTGTGCTTTTCATGCTTTTATCTCCTTGTATGCTTACTGATTCGCATTGAGATTTTTGCATATTGTGTCCCTTCGAGCTCTTCAATGATGTCCTTTACAGGATTTAGAGAGTGATGACTGGGGGCATAATCTTTTCTTTGTCTTCTGCTTGTATGTGAAAATCTAACAACTTTGGAAATTTTGGATTGAAATGGTGTCCGACTGTAAGAGCCTCTATCTCAAATTGGATGGCCATGCGTACCTCGACCATTGATACCCAAAAAAAATTCAAGGATGTTTGATCTAACTATTATCTTTTTGAGTAAGTTCTTTCTCCTACTGTGGAACGCAATCTTGCCTAAGGATGTGAACGATAAAGGGTCACTACGGGTAATTCACATTGGATTTAGAATGATCTCTTGACTGTTTGATGTGTTTGCAATGCAAGGCGTACTCAGGTCATCACGACATGTATGTTTTGATGCTTGTACAAATTGCTATATCAAAATGGACATGATATTCAGGTCATCCTGGCGTTTGTGCCTTGATGCTTATATTTAATCCAACATTTTGAAAATAAAGTCAATATTCATATATCCATGGTTGTTGTCCAGTGGGTGTTGTATTGATTCTTGCGCATACAAATTGATATTCATATGTCTATGGTTTCATGGCTAGTGGGCATTGTATTGATTTATCCGGTTACCTAAAAGTTCAATGATGATAACAAATCGACAAATGATCAGTGACTAGGTCCTCGGTCTTAGGTTGCATTTCATTTTGCATGTCTCATTTCATTTTGCATGTTGCATGATCTCACAATGATTAAACGAACTCCAATGCTTAAACGATTCTTCAAATCGCATCTTCCAGTCTAACAAGAGTTGAATCTCACACGAAGGTTCCTCCAATGAAATAGCAAGTAGAATCCTTTTTCGGGATCAAAATTCAAATCTGAGATCATTCATATTATTAACTACTTGCATATTCGACCTTCAATCATCACAGAAATCTAGTATTCAACTTAACTGATTATCTTACATCACACTATCAAAATTTCAACTTGGTCAACCATGGTCAACTCATGGTCAAACCTAGTCAAATTCGGTCTCCAGGACCTCCAAACGATGCAGAATGCATTCTCGGACATGTATAACCACACTTCTCAAATCAATTAACATGCTTCTAAACTATCAACGCTGACTTTTCTTGTCAGATTTCAATTTTAATCCCGAAGGGGGCATGGTATTGCACATCATTCAAAGTCTGTAAATCAAAATTCTATTGATCAAGTCTATCAATATCTTTCATCAGTGATCAAGACAAACAATCACGTCTAGTCATTGATTCATCAAAAGTCCTCATCGCTCGCGGCAAATCTATCATCACTTGGGGCATATTAGATTCATCAAGATCCATATCAATTTGGTATTATCCTAATCTTGTAAACTGTATCAGTTTTTGCAACCATCATATCATAGTGTTCTTTCCTTGGTTCTTCGACAACTGAAGGGTTTGGATGTGATACTTGCTAGTTCTGCTAAGACAATCGAGTCTAGAACAGGTCACTCACTTCTTATCAATCCTAAGGTTCAGAATTAGGCATTTTGACACTTTTTCGCAATCATAGGTTCATTTGCTGCTACAGTGAACATTATCTTTGGTCATTCAGGACCTATTATCTCCATATCAAATCAATAATCAATCAACTTCTATCTCATATCAATTATCAATTTCGAATTAGTTTCATATCTCTATCAAACACAGACTATCTTTGAACCACTGCGCTTCGCACAGTAATTCAAAGAGGGGCAAAATGTAATACCCCAAAAATGGGCTATAAGTTCATTAATCTCCTACATCAACAATTCGAATGAAATCGACATCAAAGTCCTAATCTAAGGCACATCTAAACATCATCGAACCATAATTGATTATCTTAAATTCTGTATCGAGGAATATTCCTAGTAATATTCCTAATTATCTTAATTATCTTTAATTTAATGATTATTTGGTGATAAATCACATTTATCCTAAAAATTTGATTAATTGAATATTTTCATATTTAATTAGTTAGATTTAATATTTGCCACTTAATTGTGTAATTAAATTTAATTCTATCTATTATTAATTGTATTATTTAATTTTGACAATAAATCAAAATTCCTATCTTTAATTGATTAAATTCTTATTTAATTAATTAAAGCATGTTGTCATTATTTAATAATATAATTTTTAATAAAAGTTTGGTAAAATAGTTAATTAACCCATAAATTAATTATTTATTTTCAAAAATCAGTTGAGTTGAGGATAAATCACTTTATTTATTTATTTAATTCTTAATTATTATGCATATTCAAAAGAAACAGTTAAACTCCAAATCAGAAAATCAATGCAAGTTATTGACTTTTTGGAACTCAACATCCTTTTGGAGTTCAAAAAGCTGATCTAAACTCTAATTTGAGTTAAAAAGCTATTTTTGCATGATTTTGAGAATTAACTATCTTTTATGATCAGATAACTCAAAAATCAAGATGAGTTAATTTGAGTGATTTATGGCTTTTATCCATGCACCTCCCAAGCCCTGGATTTCTATAAATTAAAGGCTTCAGCTCTTCACAGATCATCTCATATTTTGCACAATCACGCTGGAGAATTGGAATTGAAGAATCAAAGCTCTTGCGAATCGACATCTTTGTGAGATCAATCTTATTTTTGCATTCATATTTCATATCATTGTTAGATTAGCATAGCATATCAGTTTTCAATAGCATAGATTCATATCAAGTTTTTATCATTCTTATTGCATAGAAAAATAAAAAAAAATAGCTCAATTGCATTTATTTCATATCCATCTTTTGCATTCAAATCCTTCATTTAGGTGTCGTCTAGGTCACTGATCTCGATAATAATCTGAGAACATTAATCTCGCACCTATTAGAAGGCAGTAAATCGCTTGGTTAGATAGCTTTCAATTTTGCACGATTTTGATTATCACTAACCTCTAATGTTTTACTGAGTGTTGTGTCTACAGATCAGGTACAATTTTCACACACACAGTGGTAGGCTTTCCTCCCACCTCTTTGTGACTGTATCAGCTTGTAAACTCTTGATTATTTAATTTTAAAAAAAGGCACAACACACACTATAAAAATAAGCCTAACCCTAATAATGACATAAACTAAATATTATTCTAACTCTAATAAAAACCCTAACTTTAACCATAAACTAACCACAATCCTAAATATATCGCCAATCCTAACCTTAACTAACTCTACTTAGAATCGTAACTTATTACTAATCATGATTGTAACCCTAAAATCTAAACCTTATTCACAACCTTAATCCAAACATTAAGATTTTTAAAATATAATAATGAAAAAAGTTCCCATGAAAATGAGTAGATCCAATTAGCTTTATATAAATAAGTATAAAGTATAATATTAAATGAAAAATAGATTCGTAGTTTTTAAAAAAAAAATTATTGTGATATGTTTAAATTATTTGACTTGTTGGCCAAATATCTCCTACTTATATTTTAATAGTTTGTATTTTTATATTTCTAAATTTTTAATTTTTAATTGTACAAGAAACAATTTCTTTTATTGTTTTAATGAATAGTAATGTTTTCATATTTATATTTTAATTTTCTAAATTCATTTTTTACATCAACTAACTTAAAATATATAATTTAATAATTATTTTTAATGTACTATAGTTTTAAATTAAAATTTATAAAATTAAATTAATATCTTATATAAAATTGTAATTATAAAGTGATTAAAAAATCAGTATAACTCTTTCTACATATGAACTGTCATTAAAATAATAAAAAATATCTATTTCATAATAAAATTACAAATAAAATACTATCTAGATTAAATTTTATTTTTAAAATTATAAAATAAATAAACAAGCATAAAATATGAATTGTCATTAAAACAATAAAAAATATATATTTCATAATAAAATTTAGAATTTTTAAGTTAGAGTTTAGTATGGGAATTCAATTAAGATTAGATTTACTATTACGTTAGGGTTAGGGTCAATAATAGAATTGCATTTAGAGATAAGCACCACAATATTTACCCATTTAATGTTTATATTGAAAAAAGAGTTTGAGTAAATTTTAATTTTAGTAGATAGTAATGAAATACATATTATTTAAATAGATTGATAGTAAATACAATAGAATAAATTCATAAATTATGAAGAAAATTTTAAGTCATCATATAAATGAAATTATTTAAGTCAATTGATTTAAAATAATATTGTACCTATTGATTTAAAATAAAAAATATATGTTCAAACAACACTTTCCTCTAATTTTCTCTAATTTTCTATTTCATTATTCTATGTTCTTATATTATAAAAGAATTAAATTTTATTTTAAAACTTATAAAATTAATTTATTAGATTTTTAAAATAAATTTATTTATTCTTTAATAATTATTAGTTTATATTACTTTATTTTAATTTTCTTATCATAATTATTTACAATCATTTACTTATGCCAATGTTTGTTCTACCTATTCAAACAATATTTATTTTTTTACTATTAGGCTAGACTCCTGCTGTAACACAACTCTTGTTAAAATAAGGTTCAATACTTTTATCTCTAGATGTTTTGACCGCATCATTAATGTATTTCAATGTCCAATTGAAAATATGAATAGAAAAATAACAAAGACCAAAACGGAGACCGAGTCCTCTCGTAGAACCATTTTCCAATTGTAATGAATGCGCAGAACCCCGGCTGGACCAATCCAGAGAGCTTTCAACACACAGGCTGTTTCCAAATGACTTTCGAGCCGTCGTTCATATCATCACTTAGAAACACTAGAATTTCAACCAAAGTATTATAGTATATTGCACATGTAGTTGACATGTAGCACATTACATAGGCCCTAATAGAGAATAAATAGTTTTTACCCCTTATCTAAAATAACCCCATTTCACAAAGATTGTCTTATGACAACTTGATTTAGGACAATAGCAATTGAAGATGCCCTATAACACATTGAAAAATGATTTGACACATATAAACAAATAAATGCACCCTTCCTCTAGCATTCACTAAGAAAGAAAGTTGACAAGAGACATCAAACAACAAGCACACAAACTAAAATGGGAAAGAAAAAATAAAAACATAAATTAGTACTATTTTTGGTGATATAGGATTGTCCATGGACCTAGACACTCCTACATCATTAAGTTAATTTCATTTACTCATATTTCATAAGTAGTTGTTCACAAGAATCCATCTCTCATGGACATGAATGACTCACTTAGCATTCATTAGCAAATTAGGATTTTGTCAAAGATCACTCATTTTTGTATTATCCTAACTCAAACATGATTAAAAATTGGAGCTATCTTTCTGTCTTTTTTTTATTCCCAAAACTTCATCATTGGATATGCACTAGTAGATATGGATAAGGATTTCCTAAATGGGCATTTAGGCTAGAGCTTTTAGCATTGAGATTACGTTCACCAATAGGAGGGTGAGTGCAACAATGAGGAAGAGGAGTGAAACATAGCCTAATGTAATGGTTGCCTCAAATGCATGAATGTTATGACCTCTGTGTGGAGTCTTCGATTGTAATAGACTCCCCTCTAATTAATCAATTCCCAGTATAAATAACAAGTGCAATCATCTACTACTTAAGCTCAACCAACCAAAATAAATACCTACTTAATCTCAGAATGATTCCCACATTATTTTCTTCTGACATGTTTGGTTGTGGTTAACAAACAATCACTTATAAATTATTTATAAAAAAAACACTTTTCAACTTTGAAAAATCATTTAACATTTAAATTGAAATTTATCAATAGTTAAAAAATCATTTAACAGTTAAATTGAAATTTATCAACCAAAAATACAAAATATAATGGATTTAATATGTAACTACAAATTTTCAAATGTTGATGTGGTTGCTTCAATCTGAAATTTTTTCCCTACAACAGTTTATTCAATCTAATATCTATGTCTAGACATTTATCTGAGCATCAATGATCATGTATATTTTTGGAAAATAAATTTGTATAAGTGTAAATGTAGACACTTGACAACACAAGAAATCTGCTCCCTACGCCAGAAAAAGAAAAAGAGAATTTCCTCAACATTTAGTTTGAAGTCGAGATTGTTCTTTCAATAATTTAAGCTTCTTGGTGAGCCTTATACAATCAATGAAAGCCGTCATAAATCAAATTTAGAAAAATATAGATTGATACACTTTTGATATATAGTAGATTTTATTTTTCAATGAGTTTCCAATTGATTTTCTAGCACGGTCTACCAGGTAGTGACGATACAGGTAAATATTGTGTATCAACTTCTATTTGCAAGCAATCCCAAATGGAAAGCCTATCAACTAATTATTTCATTCTCTATGTGTTGTTCTCCTTTGTATCAAGGCATTTTTATCTATTAACTCCAATACGTAAATTTCTTACTTGGTTTACAGCTTTAATTCTTTTCCTATTTATCCTTCAGGTAGTTTCAAAAATTGTTGAACCACCAAATGTTGTTGTTGAACCAAAGAGATCAAAACAAAATGTTCAACCAGGGTAATATACTCTGACACGATGCCAAAATCCATCCCTGTTGAAACACCTCTTCAAAGAATCACCATGAATATATCAATAAATTAGAGGGTTTTTATTTACACAAAATGTTAAACTTCCTTGTGGCATATGTGGACTCCTCTCATAGAATAGATCTATGAGAGAAATTCATTATAAGTAAACGAAGTAGCGAGAATTTCATTTGATAAATTTTAGGTATGCTAAAAATAGGCATATCTCGCAACAAATTAACTGTAGATATTTATACCAATATTTATACCTTGTTGTACCCTTGGCATGCACTAGATGCATGTAGAGAAAGCCATAGTGACTACTATTCTCGATTGCTTCGTTACAAAGGAAATAAGAAAATACAAAGGCCACACTCATTGTTTTACCCTGCACTAGTATCTTATAAAGCATTTTGTTTACAGATATAAACAATCATTAAAGGAACAAAATAAGAGTACATAAAAATGTATGACCTAGTTATTCTTTTCTATCTTTCTGGGTTGCTACAAAAGGAAGGACAATGTATCACCCTCTTCTTCCTTAGTGCCCTCTTTTATTCTTTTGTAGCTACCCAGAAGAGAAAAGAATAACTAGGTTATGGGTGCGAGGTTACACATTTTTCCAACATCTCATGGATAACAAAAATATCAGCAAGAAATGTGTCACCCTTTCTCTTTGCAAATAAGACTACAAGTTTTGGAAGCTCAACAAGACAATGAAGGAATTGTATTTACATAGAAATAAATCTAAGATAACTCTGCTAGCTCTCTCCTACCCTTGTTAGAAAATAAATAAATAAATGTAATGATTAGACACAAAAAAAAATATAGAGGGAAAAAAAGTAACCAAATAAGTCCTACAAAGAACCCCTTTCTAGTTGTTGGTTGCAAGTATGACTTTTTATGTTACATCTTATTCACAATGACAACTTACCTTTACCTAACTACCTTCTTATTGTTGGATTAGGTTTGAAAAGGTAAGTACTGAGAGGGGAGTGGTGAATCAGTACTATAAAACACTTTTAAACTTATTTGAACTTTCTTCACAAACATTTACTAATTCCTTATCATTTGCATGCATCACATGAAATGTATTAAATATGTAATTATCAACACATAACACAAATATTTTGGTATCCCATAAATCCTTGTTAGAGGACAAAAATTGGGATGGGGATGACACCGACAAGACTTCACTACTACAGAATAAACTTTGTTCAGTTAGAGCTACAATGCTTACCTATTTCTGATAGCTTACCCTGTTTACAGTATTAACCCGGTTAAGAGTTCTAAAGACTGCCAAGTCTACTCTGTTAAGAGATTTCATAACTCTAATCTAAGAATTGTACTTGGTTAAAGGATTTACAATTAGGATCTACTAGGATCTTCTTGGTTAAGAGACTTATACAATTCTGATTACTCTTTAATCAATAACAATAAAATGTCTGTCAAACTTGCAGATCAACATATGCTATTTAGACTCTATGTGCTCATTAATTCATTGCCTCATACTGTGTTTCATTCACACTATCAATTCAATACTCGGTAGGTCTCAATCTTTATATGTTCTTCAATATTTTGTTACTTGATAGCTTCTCTGCTTATTCTTTTCTGCTTCATACATGAAATCTCCAATTTCTTTTTATGCATGCCACCTTTACCATTCATGCATGCATACTAATCTTCATACTTTGATCTTCTTATATACAATTTTGAAGCGGTGCTAGATGATCTAGAATCTTCTCATCAAGCAGTGCTAGCATTGGGTACACTTCCAATGCATATTCCATCCTTAATTCTCATTGGCTAATCTCACCTTGTAATCATGTATAATCATCATGTTGTAATCTCCAATGTTCTTTTATACAATCTCTTCATGATTGGTAAATTGTTTTATGTTTGATGTCTATATTCAATGTACTTAGAATTCTTTTGGTGTCAGTTTGTTCTGCTTAGTAACATGTTTTTCTTAACTTGGTAACTATATTCTCTTCTCAGTTTGGCACTCGTTATAACTTGGTTTTCAGTGCTCATTTGTTCCTTTCTCGGTGCCTATAGTTGCTTCTTCTTTACCAAAATTCCCTGCTTACTTGTTTTCTTTACCGAATGACTTTGACAGACAATATAACTTCTTCATAATTAATGACAACAAAATAACTCATAGGAGTAACAATTTCCCCCTTTGGCATTAGTTTCGTATGTTTGTTAAAATCTTAAAAACTTCAAAGTCATTAAAAAAATATATTCAAAATTTGTCTTTGTCTATTCTTCTTCTTCTTTGTCTTTGTATCGCAAAATCCTGCATGAGATGATTAGTGCCATATACATTGCATTTCCATTGCATCCACAAAGTGCATTATCATAAACTCATATACATAGGCATCCATCATAAGCATAAATCAGATCATACATAGCATTTATCTATCATTGCATTTCACATTGCATACATATATAACAAAAACAACATGCGCATTTTATCCATACGTAAATAAAGGAACCATGTGCATCTCATATTTAATCTATACATTAATCATATAGGAAACATCTCATAAAGTGTCAACATGAAAGCAATAAATGACACATACAATGATACCTAAAGATGAGCTCATATTTATATATATATATATATATATATATATATATATATATATATATATATATATATATATATATATATATATATATATATATATATATATATATATATATATATATATATATATATATATACAAAACAATGGTTCTATTCGAGCACAATCTATCAAAAATGGGCTACAATATATCAAGGTCCTAATCTAAATCTAACCATCACCACTTGGAGGAGTTGGAGGGGGTGGCATATCCTACTGTGGTGGTGCCTGTGGGGGAGGTCCCTGTAGGACCACTGGTGCTCTAGTATAGGATGAAAAATGCAGAACGTGCTCCACTAAATCTGGAACTACACCGACATATGTTGCATAGTAATAAGCTTCCTGGGTAGCCTCATATCGAGCCTCAATCTGTGACCTCTCTAGGTCATCTCGAAACCCTCTAATCTCTCCATCCCTCTCTGATATTTAGGTGTCCCAAATGGTGACCTATATGTCGTAGTCTGTTATCTCTCTCTACATCTGTCGGACTCTATCTCAGCTCTTCCGCAATGCCTCCTACAACCATGTGACCTGATCTCCACAAGGTGGTCCCTATGCAGCTTGATCCTACATATCTGTGTCCTCGGACTGTGCCTCCTTATCAAGAGGTTGATGCTGTGAAGTATCACCTATCCTCTATCAAGTGTACCTCTGCTGGCCCCCACTGATACCTGTGCCAACATCTGTACCCATCTTCCTAGGAGGAATGGGAGTCTTCTTGGTCCTCTACCTAGACACCTGTTGCTGCTGCTGTCCGTGTTGCTACCATCGTGTTGCTTGAGGTATCTGTTGTGCCACCTTCTACTGTGGTGGTGGCTACACCACCTATTGTGCCTGCTAGCCCATGCCAACAGGATCTATGAAATGGGGATAGGGATGTGCTAATATATGATCCCTGTACAATGGTGTCATCCCTGCATCAGTCACACTTACCAGATAATCCGACCGAGCTAGTGGTACTCATGCCTCAATCATGCACTAACCCTGATCAAGTCTCGCTCGCCAACCCTTCTTCACCTCATTGGCAAAGTAGGCATAGGTGCAATACTCTGGTGATATGTCCTGAGACCTGCCAAACTGTCTCAAGACCCATGATATAGGGAATCTCTTGATGATGCTGATGGTGTGACCTATCAGGGGATGTGAACAAAACATATGTGGGAGCTCATGTCAAGTGTCATCCCAGACCTTTGTCACTACCCATGGTCACCATACAACTGCCACCATGTCATCTATCTATGCTTGCTACTGATCTATCTTACCTAGTGCTGGCTGAGTCATAGGGCCTCTGTACTTGTAAATGTAAGGCTCTAATGGTTGTGTAGTATCATGAAAAACTAGCCTACATATGGGGAGATGCTCCTATGCCCATATCTGTAGTACAAATACTCCTACGACCATGCTCTGAGTATCCCAATACACAATCTCATGCATCTCATGGTACATTTGGGCTAGCATACACTGGCCCCATCCGAATCTCATGACTGGTCTATCCAACATACTTTGCAACATACGCCCCTAGCCGCACTCCAGTCCATGATGTACTTGATCTAGCATCAGATAGCAGCCCATAAATGCTGCTAATACAATGGCTAATCTATACCCTACCCCATACTAGCTGACCAAATCCTCCCATGAGATGGCCTGACCCATCACTAGCTCATCCTAAAATATGGCCCTTAGTGCCAAAGTGCCCGCTCTCGGCTGCACATCGCCCTCCACACGTGGGCCATGGAACAATACTCTCAAGATCCTATAAATATCCTTTGGGGTGACTGTCATCTCCCCCTATGACAAATGAAAAGTGTTCGTCTCTGAGTGGAAATGCTCAACCAGTGCACCTAGCAATCCGTGATTCACCTGGATGTTGGGTATATCACATAAGTAAGACAATCCTAGCCCATCTATGTGGGCATCCTCTTCATCATCTAATTGTCGCACTAGCTCCCTAATGATTGGGTGGTGAGACCAAAATATGATGGCAGGCAAGTCAACCTGCAGTGCAAGTGACGACACTCGATCAGTATCTCAATCAGGATGGTTTTTCAAAGAAAAAAAACAATTGTAAGTATACATCTATCCTAAACTACCTATCAGTCACTCTACTTGGCAAATTTTATGCAAATTTGGGCAAACACCCTAAAATTCTGTAGCAGTTTCCCACGCAAGTAAGTAGGGTCCTCGTGTGAGATTTTGCTACTGCATGAGATTTTATCTCAGCTCACGTGAGAGATCCTCACTAAGGAAGGTTTCTCGTGCAGCATTGACGACCACCTCGTGCGAGCTTGTGGAGGGACCCCACGTGAGGAAGCCCTCTTTGGCTATTCCCTTGCACAAGATGTAGTCTAGGTCCATGTGAGGAAACCATTTCCTCATGTGAAGTTTCACGAAAAAATTCCTAAATGCTCTAAATCTAGCCTAAATCTCCTACAAAGGGATAAAAATTAAAATACAAGCTGAGTTTTTGACTACTTACAGGTGCATCATACTCCACCAGCCAGCTATGTCGACGGGAGGACTTGAATCAATGCAATCTCATTGGCACGCTCTCCATCTCATTCAGAGCTCTCAAAATCGCTAAAAGACAATAGTGAATAATGAATTGAAAATGACCCCTCCGGGCCTTATATAGCTTTTGACCTAATTTTCAAAAGTGTTATGTTTTGCATGAAAACTTCACCCTTGGCTAAATCGACCACTCTGAATCCATTTTTGGGATCAAAATCAAAATCTAACACTCCTAGATAGCTCAAAATTGCATTTTAAATTTCTAGGATGAATGTGATCGGACGCTTGTGCAGTCAACCTTCTGATGTTTTTTTCTTGCCAGAATCTTATCTCATCATCATTTTCTCAGCTCCACCTTTTTCATCAAAAGTCAACTCTGATCAACTCTAGTCAATCATGGTCAACCATAGTCAAACTTGGTCAGTAGGACCTCCAAATCACTTCAGATTGCTTCTGCATCTTCTTGATTCTTCTATAATCTGTTCTGAGTTCCTCTGTATCTCTGATTGTATCTCTATCTACAACCTTTTGTTGTCAATCATCTTCCTCATGTGTCATCTTTCAATTTTGCTCTTGAAGGGGCATGATGATTGAATCATTGAATCTTATCAAATCAATCTCAAACCAATATGATCTAAATCAAAATTCTTCATCACTCGAGGCATCTCATCACTAGGGGCATCTTTGGGCCTCACATCTTGTCATCTATCTGTTAGGTATCTAAGAAATCTAACTCAGATCCTCGAGGATCAAGCTTCATTCTGGAGATGGTTCTCAAAATCTCATTAGGCATTGGGACAATCTAACCCTAATTCCTAAAAGTCAAGCTTCATTCTAGAGATGGCTCTTGAAAGCTCTGTTTGACCATTATCTAGGCAATCTAACCTGGGTCTTAGGGGACTAAGCTTCATTTTGGAGATAGTCCTACAATCTACATCAGTTATCATTTAATCAATGGGTATTGGGGCAATCTAACCTTCACTCCTAAAGATTGAGCCTCATTCTGGGGATAGTCTTATCTAAAGGTGGTAATCCGACCAATGTCTTCGCAATCTAACTTAGGCTTTCGAGAATCAGGCTTCATTCTGGAGTTGGTTCTACAACTTGATCCGATCAGTGTCTTGGTGATCTAACCTCAACTTCTGAGGATTAAGCTTCGTTCTAGAGATAATCTTGAAAACCTCATCAACTATCACATCAGAATATTCTTTGAATCAATGCGCTACTCGTACATCAATTCAAAGAGGGGAAAAATGTAATACCCCAAAATTGGATCCCGCAACCCTCACCAATTTCGGTGCATTTAGTCTCATTTCTTCAAATTTCTACATCATCAAAGTCCTATTGTCCTAGGTAATTTTGTCCCCTAATTGACTTTACTTGACCTATTGTCAAATGCAGAAAACCCTAAATTTGCATTAATCATACATCATATTTAATTCCTAAATACTAACATTTATTGGCTAAATAAACCCTATGATTAATTAATTTAATTACAAAAGTCCTAGCACTTTAGTTAAATTAATTCCACCCCTTTTAGCTAATACACATCAAAAGGAATTAAATAATTATTTAGTTTTATAAATGAAGTATCCTCACTTGAATTTAATTATTCAATAAATTAGAAAGGTCACCCATGTGGCAATATTTCATTTATTTTATTAAATAAATCTCTCCAATTTGTTTCACCTCCCACCAAGGAGACGAAGAGTCGACCGTTTCTTTACAAGAAACTCTTCAGCCTCCACCTAGGCTCTTCTATATTAGAGACCTCTCTTTCCTCATTTGAGGAGGCAATCTTTGAGCATCAAATTTCTGTCAAATTATTGTCTCATTCTTACATTCTAAGCTATTTTTTGCATTGTATAATTAGATTAATTTCATTCTATTAGTATATTGGTGCATCCTCATGCTTAAATTAGTTTTCTTACTATGTTCTTAGCTTAATTCTCATTTTACTACAAAGTTCAAGATTAATTGTGCATCCTCATTTCTAGCTTAAATTCAATTATACTCATTTCTAACATTAAAATCTTTCATTTTAGAGTCTGGTCGATGGTTGTTGGGCTCTCAATTCTGAGAGTTATTAAAAAACCCCACCTAAATGGGAGGCAACAAGTCGATTCAAGTATGTGTGCAAAGTGAATAATTCATATTCATTTTCATAATTAGCTAATGAGCAATGACCATGTTGAAGTTGTTAGAAACTACAATTGAAGCAATTGTTGTATTGTCATTGATGTCAAACCTTAACTAGTAAGACTGTTGCTACTTAGGAAAGTACTATATCTATTGTGAGAAAGGAAAGAAAGGATGGTAACAATAGCACCTAGGGAAAGGTTGAGTTATCTTGATATTGCAAAGTGTACTTGACTATGTTGTACAATGATGGGACAATGTATTGTTTATCTTAGTAAGATTGAAGACTAAACTGGTAGGCTTAACCAAGAAAAAATGAAGAAATCATGTTTAAGCCAAGTTATGTTAGTGTTGACTGAGTTAGTGTATGCCGAGCAAAAATCTAGTGTTGACCGAGTATCAATTAATTGCCAAGGAAATAGTTTTAGTAGTGACCGAGCGTTTTACATAAAGACCGAGTGGATGATCATAGTATTGACCAAGCATCAGCATTTTTATATTTGAAGAGAATTCAGATTTGGAGCCGACATTATTGAATTCTTGGATTATGTAAAACATGCTGACTTTATTTATTGATTGTATGGAAGCATTTAATGCTTTGTAAAACATTTTATAGTAAATCTTTATGAGATTTGAGATGATTCTAGAAGAGAAGATGAAGAACATGAAGCAGGTAGATTCAATGAATTTGACCTAACCCTAATATCTACGAAGGATATTAAGCGACAAAAGATAAGTTAACCTAACAGAGAAAAGTATTAAGGGAACCTAAACATTAGGTATGAGGATGCATGGGTGAAGTAGATGCTATAAGAACAGTAAGTTTTATTGACTGTACAAGTGAAAAGGCTGAAGGAGAAGTGTGGTGATTGCTTGAAGAAAAGTTTTGAACAGATCAAAGATGGAGATGGAAAAGTTTCAAAGTCAGTAAACCAGCATTTGTGTACGGAATTGGATTTGATATTTGCAAAGTGAGTTGTATGTTTTTCAAATCAATACTGCTGCTACTTTCTAACCATTGTAACAGTCAAAATCCTTTTAATAGAGTTTGACCTAACAGTCATATGTTAAATCCTTTGAACAAGGTTTCATTCTAATGGAGTGTATGTAAGTCCTATAACAAGGCTCACTTTTAACAGGGTGATTGAAATCCTTTAACCGGGTCACACCTGACAGTGTGTATTATAACCTTTGACAAGGTTGGCTTTTAACCGAGCTCACTTCAGAATAGTGAAAATAATAGTAGCATGTTACAAAGTGGTTTTTCCCATATTGGGTTTAGATATGTGGGACATTCTTGCAAAGATCTATGGTGGTGATCTATATGTGATAAAAGCTAAAGCCGAGAGTCTCAGAGGTAAGTTTGATGAAATGAGAATGAATGAAGATGAAAACATTGCACAATATTGTGGTAGAATAAAAGAAGTTGTGAATGCTATTAGAGGAGAAAATGGAACTATTGATGATGAGACCATAATTGGAAAAGTGCTAAGAACTCTACGTGCTCTATATGCTATTAAGATCTCAGCTATTTAGGAATCTAGATGTAACTCTGGAAATGTGCTGACCTTGGAAGGTTTGATTGGAAAACTGACTGCTTTTGAACTATCTAATTATGATAATTTCACTGTTGGTAGTATTGGAAATGTTGAATCTACTTTTAAGTCATAGTTAGTTCTGAACAAGCCTAAGAAAGAAAAATAAAGATGCACTAGTGAAAGTGAAAGAGAAAGTGAAAGTGACAATGACACTTCTGATGAAGATCTTGAAGATCTAGAAGCTCTTATGGCTAGAAGATTGAGAAGAGGAAAAGGAAAATATAAAGGTAAACTCCCAATTATATGTTTTGCATGTCATAAAGTCAGTCATATAGCTTCTAGATGTCCTGACAAGAAGGATAAAGATGAATAAAGAAACAGCAGACATAAAGATAGAAGAGATGAAAAAGGCTACCGAAGGTACAAAGACTACAAAGGAAAAGGTAAGAAATCTTGCTACATTTTTGAAAAAGAGACTGACACTGATAGTGATGATTTTGAAATTGAGGTAGTCTATGTTGCAATGAAAGATGAATCCGATGAGGATGAGAAAACTGCATTGATTTCCTATGTGAACAAGAATGACAAATGGATTATAGACAGTGGTTGTTCACATCACATGACTGGTGACAAAAGTAAGTTTCAGACCTTAAATCATTATAAAGGTAAAAGTGTAACATTTGGTAATGATGCACCATGTCCTATTAGAGGAAAATGATTGATTAAACTAACTGATAAAATCTCTTGTGAAAATGCTTATTGGGTTGAAGGATTGAATTATGATTTTCTAAGCATTTCTCAGCTCAACAGAACTAGTTACCAAGTGGAATTTCATCACAATAAAGCTAAGATATTTGATGCTATTGGTGAACTAATTGGGAGTGGTGAGCAAACTAGAGGTAATTTTTTCTATCTTGACCTATCTAAAGAAATATGTATGATTGCACATTTTGATGACATTTGGTTATGGCATAAGAGGCTATGTCATGTTAAATTTGACAATCTGGTACAGATAAGTAAGAAGAAGAAAGTAAGAGGCCTACCTAGATTGAAAAAACCTGAGAATGTGATGTGCAAAGAATGCCAGTTAGGAAAAATGACTAAGTCAAGTTTCAAGAGAAAAATCTTTACTTCTGAACACATTTTAGATCTGGTTCATACTGACCTTTGTGGACCTATGGGCATACAAAGTTACTGTGGTGCTAGATATTTTATCTTGTTTGTTGATGATCATACTAGGATGATGCATGTAATGTTTCTAAAAGAAAAATTTGATGCTTTTCAATCTTTTAAGTGGTATTTGGGTAAGGTTGAGAAGGAGATAGGTAGGAACCTGAAATTTCTTAGATTTCACCGAGGTCGAGAATTTACATCAAATGAATTCAATCTATCTTGCAATGATAGAGGAATCAAAAGACAGATGTCCGCACCTAGGACACCTCCATAGAATGGTATAGAAGAAAGAAGGAACATATCTATTTTGGACTGTGCAAGGACATTATTGATTGAAAATAATGTGGCACAGAAATACTAGAAAGAAGCTATAAGTACAGCTATTTACACTCTTAACCAGGTATAGATCAAGAAAGGTACAAATCTGACACCCTATGAATTATGGTATGGGCATGCACCTAGTGTTAAATACTTTAGAATCTTTGGAAGCAAGTGTTACATATTGAAAGACAATAGGAATGGAAAGTTTGATGCCAAAAGTGATGAAGGCATATTCCTAGGCTACTCCACAAAAAGTAAAGCTTATAAGTGTTTGAATTCTAACACTATCAAAATTGTGGAAAGTGTGAATGTAAAAATTGATGAGTATGCAAAAAGAAATGAAGCCCACAGCAAAAGAGA
Organism: Chamaecyparis obtusa; assembly: GCA_027943335.1. Lineage (NCBI taxonomy): Eukaryota > Viridiplantae > Streptophyta > Pinopsida > Cupressales > Cupressaceae > Chamaecyparis > Chamaecyparis obtusa. Next base: position 80,694 of record BSBK01008022.1, on the reverse strand, counting down.
ACCAGAAGATTATAGATCTTTTGTGTACATTGAGGAAATAGAAGAGGTAGGTAACAGACTTGCACTTGATCCCGAGTCTCGGGCAAGCAATGCCGAGTGATAGGAAATGATTGCTGAGCGTTAGGAAAATAGTGCTGAGAGAGAACAAGAACATGCCATGCTACAAGATAATGTGACCAAGTATCAAGAAGAGGTTTTCGAGCATTCAGAAGATGAATTTGACAATCTTGTTGGGGAACCTGATGAAATAGAGGAGAAAAATGCTGAACCTATTTTGGAAAAAATATGTAAGAAGACATCACAAGCCTGAACAGATAATTGGAGATAAAGACATTGGAATTCAAACCAGAAGCAAGACCAAGGATCCAACATGCTTACTTTGTGAGTTTGAACCTAAGACAACTAAAGAGGCATTAGAAAATGAAGACTAGATACAAGCAATGAATGAAGAGATTGACCAGATTGAGAAAAATGAAACCTGGACTCTGGTGCCGAGACCTAGAGATAAGAATGTTATAGGAACAAAGTGGGTATTTTGAAACAAGTTGAATGAAAAAGGTGAAATCACTAGGAACAAAGCTAGGCTGGTATGCAAAGGCTATGCCCAAGAAGAAGGAATAGATTATGGGGAGACATTTTCCCCTGTAGCTAGATTAGAAGGAGTAAGAACTCTGCTTGCATATGTTGCTTATAAAGATTTCAAAGTATATCAAATGGATGTCAAGTCTGCATTTTTAAATGGTGTATTTGAAGAAGAAGTTTACATAGAACAAGTAGAAGGTTTTATTGATCCAAACAGAAGACACATGGTATGCAAACTAAACAAAGCATTGTATGGATTGAAACAAGCTCCTAGAGCATGGTATGAGAGGTTGCATAACTATCTGATGCAGATTGGATTTTCCATAACAAATGACACAAGCAATCTGTACTTGAAGGATGAAGAAGGTAAAGGTATTCTATTGGCCAAAATTTTTGTTGACGACATTATTTTTGGTGGACAAGATGCATTGTGTAAAAGTTTTTCAAAAGAAATGCAAATTGAATTTAAAATGAGTATGTTTGGTGAGATCAAATTCTTTATTGGTTTACGAGTATATCAGATAAAGAAAGGAATTTTCATTACACAGTCTTGTTGGAAATATTCAAGACTAGCCAAGTTACTGAGAGGGGAGGGGTGAATCAGTAACTTCAAAACTTTTACAAATTACTGATCTTGACAATATTCCAGATAACATTTACATCAATAAGATAACTGCATGCATGAGTAACAGAAAGAATAAAACATTCATAACACTTTGAACATAGAGATTTGGTTACCCAAAAACCTTCCAAATAGAAAGTAAAACTGGGGTGGGGATGATACCCACAAAATTTCAATACTGCAGTATAAAGTTGGCTGCTTAAGGCTTACAATGATCACTTCTAATGATCTGCCCTGTTAGGAGCAATTAGGACTACTAGGTCCACCTTGTTAGAGGATTTACAAACATATAATGAAGTATGCACGCGGTTAAGAGATTTTACAAAAGACTGTAAAGTTTACCCTGTTAAAGGATTTCAAGTTGATTCACCTATTAGGATGAAATAGTAGATATCTTACTTGCAACTGTACTTGCTGATTGAGATTCTTGGATGTACTGATCACCTTCTATGATAGATATGTCTCTGCTACTCCTTAAACTACTATAGCCCTTTGTAATTCGCCTATCTCTGCCTTTCTTCTCTTTTTCACACATTACTACACTTTTGATATGATACAAAACATTGCTTATATATCAATCCAAAATAATTACAAAATAATTACAAAGTCATCCCTAACACAAATATTATTGAGTCAGCCCAAATATAGTTACAAAGTTCCTGCAAACTAACTCGGTGACTTTCTGATACTCGACATCCACTGCAATACTCGGCATCATCATGCTCTCGGTAGGAGTGGAGGCTCGGTCCATACTAACCACTCGGTCATAGTTTCGAACTCAGTATACACTGGAGACTCAGTAGATATAGTGTCACTCGGTAGAAACTGTATTCCCTGTTTACTATGCTGGCACTCGGTAAACACTGCTCATCTCATCACTCGGTAATGATAACTCGGTAAGCACTGTGAAGCTTGGTTTGCTCGGATTGCTCAGTAAACATTGCAAAGCTCGGTAAGCACACAGAATCTGAATAAGTGTTGTCACTAATGACAATCATACTTAATGCCAACAATCTCCCCCTTTGGCGTTAGTGACAAAAACACTTATTGCCCAAAACTTATATAAAAAAATCATGCTAAATCTATTTTTGATTTTTCAAAATTTATCTTTGTCAATCTGTTGCATATACATGTCTTGTGTTGTAGATATACATTTCATGTCTCCCCCATATAGTATACATATATACAAGTATCTTATATCTCCTATATCACCTGTTCTCATATCTCCCCCATTCACCACATACTCTCCCCCTTTTTGACAATAATGCCAAAGGTGTATATACAAATATTTTACACAAAGATGCCAAAAATGTGAGAGAAAATCAGAATGTACCTTGCCAATCAGTACCAGAGTTCTGTCCCAATTCTCTTGCAGAATCTTGCATGTATGGAGTGCAACTTGGACTTCTACAGAGAGTTCAATCATGTGATCTGCAATTGAAAACTGATTGTCATGGATCAATGCTTTTGAGTGTGCAATATGCTTCTGCATTGTATCCATGATGGGAAGGATCATGTTCTGAATATCTATTTATGTTGACCCGATCCTTGCATCTTCTCTCAATAACTCTGACTACTTATTAGATAGGAATCTGACTTTCATATGATGTGCAAAGCTTGAACTAGGTTCAAGTTGCAACTTTTGTGCACTGATCTTCAGATCCTCATCAATTTTATTCAATTTGTTCTTAATTTCCTTAGAGAACTCGGCAACATTACATACCTTGACAAAAAATGATGTTACATTGGAATAGGAGGATTCAATGTTAGTCAAAACTGAAGATAACTCGGCTTGATTTATAGCTATTTTCTGAGCAATATGCTCAAGCACTTTATTGTCAAACTTCTTTTCAGCCTTCTCAAGAAACTTTTCTTGACCATAAGAGTCCTCATTGAACTTAGTGACTGCCTCTGCCAACTGTAACAAAATGTGTTGAGAGGAATCAACTTCAACACCTATTGTTTCTGTCAAAATATTCTTGGGATCCTTGATGATCTTATATTCCTTATCTCTTTCCTCTTTTAGTTTCTTCTACTTTGCTTTCTTCTGGAGGAGTTCACCAACCAATTGCATTTGATCTGCAGAAAGATTTGCAAAATCTAATTGTGGAATTTCTATCTGCTCATCCAAATCTATATCTTCTTCTATATCTTTATTCCTGCTCAAAAATCTTATGCTTGGTTGAACCTTAGGTCCAACTGTCATTGTACTTAATGCCTTTGAAGTAGAAGTTATTGTAGACATAGTAGGACTTGCAGTGAAAAATGATAGACTTCCAACTGATGGAATGCTCACTGGAAGACTTGATAAACCCAAAACTAAAGTATTTACAATTGTAGAATAAAAAATTGAAGTACTTACTGAAGTGTCCAAAACTAAAGTACTTGCTGCTGAGGAACTCAAAATTGTAGAAGGCACTGGAGTACTTGCTGGAAGCTGCAACTCAGTGGAAGAAGGAGGCTAAAGCTTGGTGGATGAAGTGGTAGCCACTTCTATCATTGATACATTGAGCTATACTGAGGATGATTGGACATTTGATGTATCTATTGGTTTTGTCACAATCACACTTGTTGAAGCTATCTCCAAGCTAGATGTAGCAATTTTCACTGGAGAGTGAGGAAGTGAGGCAATTACTTCTGGAGCTATCCAAACTGTATCATCTTCCTCATCATTTTTCTTGGCTTCCTCGGTAGCTTCTTCCTCTACTACTTCTTCTATTTCAACACTATCTAGCTGAACTGTTTCTATGGCAACATCTTCTTCTTTATCTTCATCACTGTCATCTTCAATATCTTTTATCACAATAGTTTCAACACTCGGTTGGTGAAGATGATAAATGTTTTTCCATGTAGTAGTGGCACTCTTTACAACTGATTCTACATTTTTTATCAGAATCAGACAAGTTTTGAATCTGAGTGTCATCTTACTCTCATTTTCTTTCAATGCCTTATTAACTTCATCATTTTTCAAATTTGGCATTAACTGTCTTAAGGTCTAAGCATATATATCTTTGATAGTTTGCATTGCATTCTCCCATCTCATCTTGACTTTCTCTGATAGAACATCTAGAATTTGTGGAGCCATATCATCAGGTGAGTACTTCCATTGCCCCATTTTCTCAATAACAACATCTTCAATCTCCTTCTGCTTTGTCTTTGTTCTAATTTTATACTTGAGAGATTTGAAGTTTTCCATTCCAGATCCTTCTCTCAAACTCTTAATGTCTTCTTCAAATGTGGGAGGAGGCCTTTTAAATACTACATCACCACTATTTTTACCTGCCTTGCCCCTTGTTTTTCTTGTGAAGATTGTAATAGATTGTTTAGGTGCCTTGGTGATGGTCACCTTCCCTTTCTTCTTCACAGGTACTTGTTCTTCTTCACTCTCATTCTTTTCTTCTTCTTCTTCAATGTCCTCTCCTTTTCCCTCGGTTAACATTAGAGGTGTGCTAGATTGCATCTTGGCCATCCTCTTTCTATCTTTGTTAACCACTTGTGGAAGCTTTATGCTTAGTTCTATTCATATCTTTGCTTCATCATATGTTCCAAAGTATGGAGCCTTTGGATCAATAGGTTGATTTATTAGGGCTTTAATTATGTCCTTGGTTTCATCAATATTTACCTCATAGGGAAGAGGTTTCACCCATACAGTTCTTGGCCTTACTGCCTGAATGTACACTCTATCACAATCAACCATAAAACAAATATCATCCTTATAATCTTCCACCAACTTTTGTGGAATCTAGAATCTGTTATTCATCTTCTCTTTAAAGGATTCAAAATAGTTATCCATTATGCTCACAAAATTCTCTCCCATTTCAACAATTTACTCATTTGTCTGATACAGAACAAGCACATCTCTCCTCCATTTTACTGTGCCTTTAGATGGGAAAAAAATTTGAACATAGAAGAATAAACAAACCAACAGTGAGCCAAAATTAGATGGATTGTTCTTTGAAGTTTGAATGCTCTCCATATTCTTGTTGAACTGCTTCAACAACAAATCTGCTAGGTCAAATGACAAGTTGTTCTTCACAATTTTGTAAGCTAGGTCAACTGCTTCACACATAACACTATTCTACTGACTAGAACTGTATATCTTGTGAGCTATGACATATGTCCCAAATTTCAATTCTGCATCGGTTATATTGCTTATCTTCATACCTCTACTGTCCCACTTGGCTAGGGTTTTCTTTTCCAGCTCTGCCTGACTTAGGGTTTTTGTAGATTTTGCCTTGGCAAGCATGGGAAGACCAGTGATCTGATGAATCATCTTCTTTGTTATTTCCACTGGTTGCTCAAGCCAAATTTTACCTTCATGCACTCGACTTAGGATATATCTAATCCATTTTATTTGGGAACTTTGAGGCAAGTGGGTGATATGTGTCAAACCCTTATCTTCCAAATGTTTGTATTCCAGTTTGAGAACACCATCAACACACAGTTCATTTTGGGCAACATCTATCTCTAGGGTTCCAAGCTCTTGAATTGTACCTTTAAAATGACTATGAATATCATTAACAAGAAGTACCTTGGGAGGGATCTAAGATTGAGCTCCACTCGGGTCTAGGGTTTCTGCAATCACAGGCACAAGTTTGAAATCCGGTGCCTTCCCTTCTCCTTGGACCAACATTTCTGAAAATTTCTTTACTTTGGTGCTGGATGATGCCATGGTAGCTCGGTAGACAAAGAAAATTCTTCAAAAAATTTCTGCTGCAAATTTTGCTTCGAATCACTTGATCGCACTTAGAAAATCTCTCTGCTCTCAATATGCTAAAATTTGTGGTGAAGAATGAACTTGATTTCATGCTTTTTGTTAAAACTTTGCCATTAATGCTTAGTACAAAAGTAGGTAAGTTCAACATTGTATAGGACAGGCTATCATCCACTATTGCATTGATTGCTCAGTGAAGATTCCGCAACTCGGCGAATATAAGAATTCATACTACTCTGACTATACTTGGTAACCACATGAAATTTGGTTACTCCCGACCTTGCTCAGTGGTAACTGATACCGACCTTCTTAGTGATCCTATTGTATCTTGCATACAGATTTGGATCTTTCTTCCTTTCAATTCTGGAACTGTTTAGGAATATGTTTATGAAGATACAGTTCTAGTGCTTTCTTTGAGACTTAGTTGGAATTGATAGAGCCACCTAGTTCATGAGTGACTACATTACTTGGACCGGTTTGCTCGGTAGGTTTAGGAATCCATTGTTGTCTCATTTGCTTCTTGATGCTATCTGCTTTAGCTTTCTTTTCATCTTCAACTTTGCCTGTATTCATGCAATTTTTAGCTATATGACCAAGTTCAGTGCATGTATAACATCTTATGGTAGTATCCCTTTTTCTAAAGTGATGCCTTACACAATTTATGCCAATGTGTCCATACTCTCCATAGTAATGACACCTACACCAAGTGTTGTAATCCCAACCAAATATTGCTTTCACAATCTGTTCTGTTGGATTGGATGTTTTAGATCTACATTCTGATGCCTTGTGACCTTGTTTGTTACATTTGTGACATTTTCCTTCAAATCTTGGTTTCTCCTTGCATTCATTTGCTTTATGACCATGCTGATTGCAATTGTAGCATTTTCCATTGAAGTTTGCTTTTTCATTGCTCCAACATTTGTTTGAAGTATGACCTAATTTGCCACAGTGATTACAAGTAGGTTTCTGATTCTTTTGAGTACCTTGATTAGAGGATTCACCTTCCTCTTTGTATCCAAGTCCTGCTTTTCCTTTTTGCTTATGAAGCTGATTCATATCTTCTTGAGATTTCATCATTCTCTCATTGATTTTCCTTTTAGTGTTTAGGTCATTCATCAATCTTAAACTAATTTGTTTTTCAGATCTTAGCTCCTCTATTATCCTGTCATTTTCTGATCTTAGAGTCAAGATTTCTTCATTTGCATTGGAGACTTGATCAATAAGGTTTTCTAGCTAGAGAGTTTGATTCTAGATTTCATTTTTCTTTCCATCTATTTCATCTTTCATCTTATTTCTTTGTTCCAAGATTTCACAAAATCTTGTTGACTGAATTTCCTGTTCTCTTTTCAATTTTCTTACTTCTTGCAGAGATCCATTCTTTTCTAGGAGTTCTTTGATTGCATTGTTTGCTTCATCTGAGCTGCTTGAAGGGAAAAAATCTTCAATCTTTTCTTCAACATACTAGTGGTCATTCATCTAATTTGCAAGTTCCTTCCTTCTTTTTAGGGATTGGGAAAGATGCTCTTTTGCTTCCTTGAGTTGAGCTATGGCCATTTCTAGATCTAGCTTTTCATTTTCAATTACTTTGTTAAGCTGAATATCTCCATTGTCTTGAATCTTTGCTCAAGCTATCAAGCTTTATCTTGAGAACCACAAAGCTCTGATACCAATTGTTGGAAATATTCAAGACTGGCCAAGTTACTGAGAGGGGAGGGGTGAATCAGTAACTTCAAAACTTTACAAATTGCTGATCTTGACAATATTCTAGATAACATTTACATCAATAAGCTAACTGCATGCATGAGTAACAAAAAGAATAAAACATTCATAACACTTTGAACACAGAGATTTGGTTACCCAGAAACCTTCCAAATAGAAAGTAAAACTAGGGTGGGGATGATACCCACAAAACTTCAATACTACAGTATAAAGTTGGCCGGTTAATGCTTACAATGATCACTTCTGATGATTTTCCCTGTTAGGAGCAATTAGGACTACTAGGTCCACCTTGTTAGAGGATTTACAAACATACAATGAAGTATGCACTCAGTTAAGAGATTTTACAAAAGACTGTTAAGTCTACCCTATTAAAGGATTTCAAGTCGATTCACCTGTTAGGATGAAATAGTAGATCTCTTACTTGCAACTGTACTTTTTGATTGAGATTCTTTGATGTACCGATCACCTTCTATGATATATATGTCTTTGTTTCTCCTTATACTACTGTAGCCCTTTGTAATTCGCCTATCTCTACCTTTCTTCTCTTTTTCACACATTACTACACTTTTGATATGATACAAAACATTGCTTATATATCAATCCAAAATAATTACAAAATAATTACAAAGTCGGCCCTAACACAAATATTACTGAGCTAGCCCAAATATAGTTACAAAGTTCCTACAAACTAACTCAGTGACTTTCTGATACTCGGCATCCATTGCAATACTCGACATCATCATGCTCTTGGTAGGAGTGGAGGCTCGGTCCATACTAACCACTCGGTCATAGTTTCAAACTCGGTCTACACTGGAGACTCAGTAGATACAGTGTCACTCAATAAAAATTGAATTCCCTGTTTACTATGCTAGCACTCAGTAAACACTGCTCATCTCATCACTCGGTAATGATAACTCGGTAAGCACTGCGAAGATCGGTCTGCTCAGATTGCTCGGTAAACACTGCGAAGCTCGGTAAGCACATAGAATCTGAATAAGTGTTGTCACTAATGACAAACATACTTAATGCCAACACATTCTAAGTATGTTAATAAAATACTGAAAACCTTTGGAATGGAAGATGCTAGACCAATGGGAGCTCCTATGGTTACTGGACAAAAGTTATCTAAGAATGATGATGTTGTAGAAGTTGATCAGACTTTGTACAGATCCATGATTGGAAAATTGTAGTATGCTATACATAGTAGACCAGATATATGCACTAGCTGTTGGGATTGTGGCAAGATTCTCTGCCAATCCTAAGGAAACACACATGATGGCGGTGAAAAGAATCATGAGGTACTTGAAAGGAACTGCTGACTATGGGTTATACTACAAGAAGAATGACAAATTTGAACTTAGAGTATACACTGATGCTGATTGGGTAGGAAATGTAGATGATAGAAAGAGCACTAGTGGTGGAGATTTATTTCTTGGATAGAGATTAGTCTCCTGGACAAGCAAGAAACAAAATTGCATTTCCCAATCTACTACTAAAGTCGAGTATGTTGCTGCAGCAATAAACTGTTCAAATTTGATATGGATAAAATAGTTGTTGATAGGCATGAAAGAAGAAATCACTGAACCTGTTGTTATTTTCTATGACAACACAAGTGCCATCATTATTTTTGAGAATCCAGTGATGCACACTAAGACCAAGCATATAGCAATCAAGTATCACTATTTGAGGGAATTGGTACAAGACAAGGAAGTCCGAATGGAATATGTGAATACAAAAGGACAATTTGGTAGACATATTCACTAAAGCTTTACCTAAAGAAGATCATGAGTATTTGAGAATTCAATTAAGAGTCCTTCCCCTAACTAAGGTTGCCTAGTCAAGCTAGGAGCATTGCATCAAATATGCTACAGCAGAATAATTTACAAATTGATGCAGAAGATTGTCACACTTTAGGACTGTCCTAGAGCTGTGAAGAAGAAGCAAAGACAACAAATCAGTCATAAGCAAGATGACAGAGGGAGAAACACTGAGCTGCACAAGATATATCTACATCTGTTGGATGTAAGTTTTAGTTGTTGCTTTGACATTTTTGTCAAAGAGGGAGATTGAACTGAAATGATACTATAACACATGAACTGAAGAGTAGGGATGATTAACAGAAATGAAAGATCAGGATAGAAGGGAGATCCAGATACTTCTGATGGTCACAGAAGTGAGATTTACAGATTTTGAATCAAAATGAAGCTAAGGATATTATAAATTCTCTCTAATAGATAGATAAGTTTTTGGATTGGTTGGTAATCCATGTGTTATTCAAGTGATATCATATGGTGTTGCCATCAATGCCAAAGAGGGAGATTGTTGGAAACTGCAATTGAAGCAATTGTTGTATTTTCATTGATGTCAAACCTTAATGGGTAAGACTGTTGCTACTTAGGAAAGTACTATATCTATTGTGAGAAAGGAAAGAAAGGATGGTAACAATAGCACCTAGGGAAAGGTTGAGTTATCTTGATACTACAAAGTGTACTTGACTATGTTGTACAATGATGGGACAATGTATTGTTTATCTTAGTAAGATTGAAGTCTAAACTGGTAGGCTTAACTGAGAAAAAATGAAGAAATCATGTTTAAGCTAAGTTATGTTAGTGTCGACTGAGTTAGTGTATGCCGAGAAAAAATCTAGTGTCGACTGAGTATTAGTTAATTACTAAGGAAGACAGTATATGCCGAGGAAACAATTTTAGTAGTGACCGAACATTTTACATAAAGACTGAGTGGATAATCATAGTATTGACTGAGCATCAACATTTTTATATTTGAAGAGAATTCAGATTTGGAGCCGACATTGTTGAATTCTTGGATTATGTAAAATGTGTTGACTTTATTTATTGATTGTATGGAAGAACTTAATGCTTTGTACAATGTTTTATTGTAAATCTTTATGAGATTTGAGATGATTCTAGAAGAGGAGACAAAGAACATGAAGCAGGTAGATTCAATGAATCTGACCTAACCCTAAGATCTACGGAGGAGATTAAGCGGCAAAAGATAAGTTAACCTAATAGAGAAAAGTATTAACGGCACCTAAACATTAGGTATTAGGATGCATGGGTGAAGTAGATGCTATAAGAACAGTAAGTTTTATTGACTGTACAAGTGAAAAGGCTGAAGGAGAAGTGTGGTGATTGCTTGAAGAAAAGTTCTGAGCAGATCAGAGATGGAGATGGAAAAGTTTCAAAGTCAGTAAACCAGAATTTGTGTACGGAATTGGATCTGATATTTGCAAAGTGAGTTGTATGTTTTTCTGATCAATACTACTGCTACTTTCTAACCATTGTAACAGTCAAAATCCTTTTAACAGAGGTTGACCTAACAGTCATATGTTAAATCCTTTGAACAAGGTTGCATTCTAATGGAGTGTATGTAAGTCCTGTAACAAGGCCCACTTTTAACAGGGTGATTGAAATCCTTTAACCGGGTCACACCTGACAGTGTGTATTGTAACCTTTGACAAGGTTGGCTTTTAACTGAGCTCACTTCAGAAGAGTGAAAATAATAGTAGCATGTTACAAAGTGTTTTTTCCCATATTGGGTTTCCACTATAAATCCTGGTGTCAATACTTGTGTGCATGTTTTGGTTTGAACATTTATGTGTTTTACAAGTTAGTTACAGCTGGGTAGTGGACTGCAGTGTTATATGTTTCTATTATTGAATCAGTGATGACCGAGTTTGTTTTGGTTGCTTGATCTGATTTAAAGAAAAGTTTTTGAATTTATTTTATACATCAAGACCTGAGAACAACTGATTCACCCCCCCTCTTTTTTGTTCTAAATCATATTAACGGAAGTCTATGGCTGAATTAGAGGTCCACATTCAGTTAGAAACAATACCCATCAAAGAAAGAAGTGAGCCTATTTGAAGATATTTTACCCATGAATGAAGAGCTTGATGTAACCTGCCTTTTACCATTAGAAATATTATTAAAATATGTATTTTTATCTTAATTTGAAGTGGTAACATGTTGATCTATGTATTTACTTTCATATTTGAATATCTCAAATAAAGATTTATCTTTCTTGTCACTAGAGCATTGTCTAAGCTCAAAACCAATTCTAGTTAGATCATCAATTCTTCTTTGTTTCCTTAAAATGTCATCCAAAGTAGTATTCTCATATTTTTCTAACTTCCTTTTATATGACACTACTTCATTCATTAACCTTGTACATTCTTGATCTTGAGAACTTAACTCTTCCTTAGTGACAAAGACAACTCTTTTTTGTTCCTCAACTTGTAATTTCAAATCCGTGACTTGTTGATTTAATCCCTTAGTTTCTTTTTCAAAGTTCTCTTTTTCCTTTAAGAAATTGATTTTCTTGAACACTTAAATTCCTTTTTAATTATTTGATCTTTTTAAGTGCATAAAGAAATTCACATTCTAAATCAGCTTCAACAACTTCAACACCATTATCACTATCTGATTCTTGAAAAGTAGTTTCTATAGCCATGAATAAAACTTTATTTTCATCACATTCAAAGCTATTAGATTCACTATCTGATACATCAGCAAAAAAAATCTTCTTCTTCTTAAAGCACTTATTTTTTTTATAGACTATCTTTTTACTTGATTTCTCTTTCTCACCATCTACTTCCTCATGATTATCATGAGGACATTTAGATGCAAAATGTTCTATTTTACCATAATTAAAGCATTTTAAAGGAAGTTTACCTTTGTATTTACCTTCTCCTTTCTTCAATTTCCTTGATAAATATTCTTTAGGAACATCAAGGTCTTCTGATTCTGAAGAGACTTGCTTCACTTTCTTTTCTACCTTGAATGTTGCTTCTTTTCTTGTGGATTCCTACTTGCCAAACTTTCTCATTTCATAAGCTACAAGTGCTCCATGAATATATTCCATTGTATATTTGTTAATATGTCAAGTTTCTTTTATGGATCATATTTTAGACTCAAACTTATTAGGAAGGCATCTTAAATGTTTCTTTACAACATCAATATCATCAATTGTTTCACCAAGTCCTCTTATGACATTCACTGTTTCATTGCTTTCAAATATTGTATCTTGGCGTTTTTAACTCTATCATTACCATGATAAGTATTTTTCAAAATTTCACACACTTCTTTAGAATATTTGTAATGCATTACCTTAACAAACACATCTTTAGACAAATTGTTAAATACAAATTTTTTAAGCTTTCATATTAATTTCATATGTCTTCTTTTTATTAGGATTTCTAGGTAAAGCATTAGGAACTTTATAACCATTAACATATGAATCCCAAACATCAAAATTAATAGATAAAAATTATGTTTGCATCATTACTTCCCAAAAAACATAATCTGATCCATCAAAAATAGGAAACTTTGAAGAACTATCTTGAGCCATTATAGATAAGTATTCCACTCAACCAAAATCTACCAAAAGTTATTAAACTTGATAGAGGGAACCTTTCTCTTATGTCACTTGTTGGAATACAAACACCACTAAGAAGGGGGGGGGCGGCGGGCGGGGGGTGAATCAGTGGTTACTTGAAAACTTGATCTTTTAAACTTTTACAAGCTTTTCAATTTGTTACAATTATAACATGAAGTTATGAAATAATAACAATCTAAATGCAAGAGGAAGAAATTACACAATATTTATAGTGGAAAACCCCATAGGGTAAAAAACCACTTTTAATTTGAACCTTTATTAGTCTCTTGGGAAAAAAATTTAGAGCTACAACTCTAGGAAGTACCAACATCCTATTTTTGAGACACCTATCTCAAGGAACACCAATCCCTTATATCTGAAGCAGATCAACTTCAAAAGTTAAGAAGCACCAACTTCTAACATGAAAAAATTGAGTTATGAATCATATGATCATCTATGTTACAATACAAATCATGAATAAAGAATTCAACTTCTAGTTGAAAACATTCAGGAGGATGTACTTATTTTCTTATCTCTCTTATTGATTCTTTTACATCACCAAATTATACAAGCCTTCTCAAAATGAATTTTTTCAGATCATGAAATGTGTAATTAGCCTTAAATCAATACATATGTTTGTAAGAGGATGAGTTTAATCAATGGTCTTCAAAATTCTATACTTCTTGGTAGATAAATAACATGTTTCCCTTCAAAAAATTAAAGATCCAAATGCATATTCATGTTTCATAAAAATATCTGATTAAAGGCTGACATCAACCATTAAAATATCAGTGAATAAACCATTCTCAACCTTTTATATACTCCTGCAACCATTATTCAATCATAAATATTAAATTTGGAAGAAATGTTTATACCATTCAATTTGTTGTCTTGTGGACTGCATAGAATCCTTCTGGTCTAATTTGAATATCTTCCAAATCCTTCAAAAACCTGCAAGACCACCTGTACCATTATTTAGAGGAATGAATCCCCTAATTATAAATTTTCTTTTTCATTGTCCAACTACAGATTAAACTACCCAAAGCTCCTTTAGACCAAAACTGGTTATAACTATCAAAACAGGAAGAAACTTCCTTGGTCGAAATTTTTTTTGACCTGTATAGACATGTTCAAATCAAAAAATAGAAATGAATCATTTTAGATTTTTCTTGTAACTTTCTGAAAATTTATAATATTTGGGGTCTTTTTTAACACTTAATATGTTCAAATTCTTTTAGACTGAAACTAGGTAGTTATAAAATAATAACTGATTTAACACATAATCAACATTAAGTGTTATATACTTAAGACTTTATCAACCACCCCAATAATGATATAATCAGTGTATTAGTACATTAATAACATGATGCTAACCACCTGTTGATCACTTTAATCAACTTCCATAAGATCACTAAATTTCCATCTTGTGTACCATTATTAGAACTTTACCTTGTGTACCACCATAACTGATTGAGAGATCTGACATGTCTTATTGACATCAATGAAAAAATCAAAGACCAAATTAGAAAAGGTTCAACACAATGAACAAAGAATGTTTCTTGAATAACCAAAACATTTCTCTATACACTAATAATGTCCCCAATGACATGTTTATATAATATTCCTCACTATTCAACTGAAATACAACTACCATGTAGAACTAATTTACAAGTTATTCAAACTGTCTTTGCACATGTATCTAATTATGCATCAAAATCTTATTGTCATTTTCTGTAAGAAATTTTTTAAGAAATGTTTAGGTTTGTCTCTCTTTTTCTCATAATAGATCAGAGTAACTAAATCCTTAATTACAAACCAATTATATGTCTTGGTATTTAAACAACACGTACAAACAAATTTTCTTCAAGCTAAACAATCTTTGCAGCAAGACCTTGATAGTATTTAAGGATAAAAAATAGAGTATATACCAACCAAAACAAAGATACCTTACTCGACACTAACATCCCTTGACTAGGGTTTAGAATGGAGTGAAACAAATACTTAAAGCATGTATGGAATAGGGTTCGACAAAACCCCCATTCTCAAATCAACATGAAATACTTAATACAATATATGTAAAGGTTTAAATAGAAAGACCCAAAATCTCTTATCAACACCTTAGTCACATAATATACATAAAAAATTGATCGAGAAAGATATACCACTCAAATGCAAGAATGGGTTTTGAGCATCTCTACTAGGGTTTAGAAAATAGAGAAATAGTCTAATGTTATAGACCAAGACTTCAAACTCAAGATTCAAAAGTTTAGCCCTAGTAAGCTCAGGTATGAGACAATATATACACAAGATTTAAAAAATATTTGTATAGAGAAACATTATACAGTTTAAACAAGAACCAAACTGTTTCTATAAATTTAACAATGAAACCCTTAACCAAAAAAGAAGAGTAAACAAATAACTCTTAACAAAACCTTAAACATTTTAGAGAAAAGATTAGAGAAAGTTTGGGAATGATCGCAAGGAGGGAAAACACGTGAAATCTTGCAACTACCAAACACAATCCCGTATACTCTTCTCCAAAAACTCCTTCACATCATTTCCCAAATCTTTCTCAACAAATAATATTGCAACTGTTACATATGCCATGCCTCTGTCGCCTCAACATCTCATTCAAATTGTCATGGTGATGATCAAAGCCCGTGCCCTAGTTTGGGCAAAGTCCTAGCTTGTTCGAGATTATAGATTTTACAAAATGAATACAACAAAATGTCTTTACAAGTAAATGTCGATAAGTATGGCATGTCATTTCATGCCTTAATAATATTAATGCTCCTATTAAGGTTGATGACACAACCTTAGCACCATGGCACTAAGTGTTGTGTTTTACAACACTTTAAATTCCTAAGCAAGGCAGACCCAAAGGCTTGCTTAATATTTCTTTTACAACTTTGTTGTCTTTGTCAATGACTTAAACCATTACAAACATATCTAGTCATTGCTAATGAATAATCAAGGCATGTTACACTTTGAAAATCATATTCATAACTTGGTTGTATTCATAAACTGAATTGATCGACTTATTTATCAAACTGAACCAATACTTTCTGAAAATACCAATTGCAATGTCTTTGAGTCCATTTAGTCATGAACTGAATGAGCATCAAAATGATCATGTCCAGACTAATCAGTTAGTTTGTTTGGCATCAAGGACAACATAAGGAGAGGAGCAACAAGTGTATGTAGGGGAGTAGATGTGGGCATAATGAAAGTTTATTAGCTAGACCAAGTGGTGTAGTAGACACCTTTGGAGGTTTGTCTTGAGGAGGTTGAACAACTAAATTTCCTTGATAGTGAACAAGCCCCTCAAAGATTTGAAAAGATTGTAAAAGTGAAACTTAAAGAATTGTGCATAGATATTCAGATGACTGTTAGGATATGTGTATGTGCAATGATGGAAATGCAATGATAGTATATATTGTGTAGTAAAGTATCAATTGTTACTAACTGTAATACCCCAAAAATGGGCTATATGTTCATTAACCTCCTACATCGACAAATCGAACAAAATTGACATCGAAGTCCTAACCTAAGGCACATCTAAACATCATCGAATCATAATTGATTATCTTAAATTCTGCATCAGGGAATATTCCTAGTAATATTCCTAATCATCATAATTATCTTTAATTTTATAATTATTTGGCAATAAATCACATTTATCCTAAAGCTTGATTAATTGAATATTTTTATATTTAATTAATTAGATTTAATATCTTGCCACTTAATTGTGTAATTAAATTTAATTCTATCTATTATTAATTGTATTATTTAATTTTGACAATAAATCTAAATATCCTATGAATAATTGATTAAATTTTTATTTAATTAATTAAAGCAAGTTGTCATTATTTAATAATATAGTTTTTAATAAAAATTTGATTAAATAATTGATTAACCCATAAATCAATTATTTTATTTTTAAAAGCAGTTAAGTTGAGAATAAATCACTTTATTTATTTATTAAATCATAATTATCCATGTGCACATTCAAGGACCAGTTAAACTCAAAATTGGAAAATCAATGCAAGTTGTTAGCTTTTTGAAACTCAACATCTTTTCGAGTTTTAAAGTTGATCTAAACTTCTAATTCAAGTTGAACTGTGCTTTTGCATGATTTTTGTGACTTAATTATCTTTATTTAAAAATAACTCAAAAATCAAGTTGAGTTATTTGAGTGATTTATTGCTTTTTCTCATGCACCTCCAAAGCCTTAGATTTCTATAAAAACAAGGCTCAGTTCTTCATAATTCATCTCATATTCTGCACAATCACGCTGGAGAATTGGAATTGAAGAATCAAAGCTCTTGCGAATCGACATCTTTGTGAGATCAATCTTATTTTTGCATTCATGGCATATCAATTTTCAATAGCATTCATAGCATATCAATTTTCAATAGCATTCAGAGCATATCAATTTCATATTAGCATAGATTCATATCATTTTTATCATTCTTATTGCATAGAAAATATCAAAAATATAGATTAATTGCATTCAATCTCATATCTAGATCAATTGTATTCAAAACCTTCATTTAGGTGTCGTCTAGGTCACTGATCTCGATTACAATCAATCTCGCACCTATTAGAAGGCAGTAAATCGCTTGGTTACATAGTTTTCAATTTTGCACGATTTTGATTTTTGCTAACCTCTGATATTTTATTGAGTGTTGTGTCTACAGATCAGGTACAATTTTCACACACACATTTATGGCGCCCACCGTGGGGCAACCCACCTTTGCATGCTGATTTTGATTCTTGGAGCTAAAACCCTAAAGTTTCAAAGATTTAATTTTTAATAATTTTTTTTGATTGTTCATAAAAAATTAATATCTAACGCAAATCAGCATATTTTTCTAAAATTTTTATATTTTCAGAAATCTCTTCAAATTATACAGGGGGTCTCTTATTTGTGTTTTAAATTTGGATGCAATTTAATAGCTCAAATAGTCAATTTGCCAAAACTGGTCTGTTTTGATAAAACAGGTCTCTAGGGCACAAATGAAGAGATTTTTCTAAAATTTTTACATTTTTGGAAAGCTCTCTATTTTTTAGTAGGGGTCTTTATTTTGAATTTCTATTTTTTTGGCCAAAATTATATCAAAAAAATTAGATCTTGTTGATTAGGTCAAATGTAGTGCAAAAAAATTAAAATTTTATGATGGGTATTCACTTATTTTTCATATGATTCAATGCATGATATGAGTTGTCATTTGGATTAATTTATGGTTATTATTGCTCCTAACAATTGATTTTTAGAGCTAACCCTATGGTTTTCATAAGTTGAATATATTTTGCATATCTTGTTTGCTTGTTTGCTTGTTGGAGAGTTCGTCACTTGCTTGCATGGAAAAGCTCAACAAAAATTGCTAAAAATCAGGTAGAATCTACTAAGCACGTTGTGAGGATAACGAGGTATTCTCCTTGTTCTAAAAACATTTCAATTTGGACTTAAAATATATCTCTTATGTGTCAAGCTTGTGTGCATCTTTTCATGCTTTTGATCTATTTCTACACACTTGCATAATTTGATACTAGGTTGTGATCCTTTAAAAATTCATTAAGTAGTCTTATAATACTTGTGATTGATCTTGATTGCTATCTTGGGTTATTGGACTCGCTAATCTGCCGACCCTTCATTTCCACCCGTGGTTGCAATCTCAGCGCCATAAAGGGGAGGGGTCAACAGAACAGAAGCGTTAAGTGTTCCACTTGGCAACCTTTTTGTGTTTTTAGGAACTCACTTGTTTTCTAAGTTGGGGATTCATTTTCAGCTTGTGTGAAGTGTTAAGTGTTCCACCTTGTGGACTTATCTCATATTTTATTTAAGCGTTAAGTGTTCCTCTTTCTACTTTTTGGATGCTTTTGGTAGATTTGCTTTCGGGAATATATCTGTGCTCACATAGTAATTAGGCCCTATGAACACTATTCGTGATTCTTGAGAGATTGGATTCCTAGAGAAATCTTTCTTGACGACAGAATCCTTATAGGTAGGGAGGATACTTAGTGTGTTTCACATTCAACTTGGTTAGTGCATCTTCTCTTATTGATCGACACATTCTCTCTCCGGAGAGGTTGATAGATCACATAGGGTTGATATCATGAGCTTTGGTGAATCAAAATTAGTTAATGCGTCTTCTCTTATTGATTGATACATTCTCTCTCTGGAGAGGTTGATAGATCACGTGGAGTTGATATCACAGACCTTGGTGGAACAAAACTTTGTCTTAGCATGTTGGATTAATCTGCTTGCTTTGTTTGGGTTAAAAGTGAAAAGGTGTCAAAAACCTTGGATCTGGAGCCAAGTCCCCTTGTGGTATAAATCTGAGTCACCTTTAGAGAGGGTTAACCGTAGCGGACAATCCCTTCATAGGGCAAACTGCATTGACAGAACCTCAAGCGGTAATAGCCATTTTCGCTATGGTAGTGACAGCCGCTATATAAATGTCCTTGTGGAAGAAATCTCCACGAGTATGGTTCATTGTTAGGTTGTTAGATCTCCCTAGCAGCTCTTGAAGATTAAGTTCTCAGACTGTGTCAAAACCCTGGTGCGCCGGGATTGGAGTTCACCCCTTTGAATCATAAAAGTTGCAGAGTCAAACCATTACTAAAAACCCTAGAGAGGCCAATTTTTCATTCTCAGGTATATGTGTGTTATTGCAAAACTTTTCAGAACATACACAATTAGTACTCTCAGGGATTAGCACAATTTGGTCACTTGATTGTTCATGTGCAAGGTTGCTTTTGCCCTTGTCCATTGTTTTCAGACGTGCTTGGAATCACTTGCTTGTTGTTCTGCGTGCTTGTTTATATACTTGGCTATTAAAAATGATCAAATCTAGTATAACCTTCAAAATTTGGACAGTACAATTTGCAAACAATCCAAAACTAAAGACCTTAAATTTTGCAAAAATTGACGTAAAATCTTTTCTGGAGTCAAAAGTCATTTCAGGAAGTCAAAAGTCGTACGAGTTTTGTCAACTGTCGTTTCATTTCTACCCAACTATTGTACAAGTTTAGCAACTATCGTTTCATAGACTACCCAGTGTCGTACGAGTCTGCAGAGTGTCGTTTGGAAAAAATTGAGAGAGTTGTCAGAAATTGTCAAAATTGCGAGATACTTAGCTTTTTCAGCCTAATTCTAGAATCTATCGAACAAATCACTGTGTCAAGAATAGAGCAGTAGCTATTGAGAATCAGTACACATGTCTCAAAGAATTAGTAAACAAGAGGAAGAAGCTTTGATCGCCGCTATAATGAAACAGATACATGCTATGCAAGTCCAGCTTGACAAACTTGAGAAAGAAAAGGAACCTAAAGAGTTCTTTATGGAAACTCTATGCTCTTTTCCATTTGATAAAGAATTGTACATGTCACCATGCCCTCAGACAAAATGTGAGCAATGTGACAACCCTTATGATACTTCTTCCACAGAGAGTGACACATCAAGCTTTGGAGACTATGATGACTATGACGATAGACAATGTAATGATACCTATGACACCTCTGTTCCTAAGAGTCCTCCTCATCGTTCATTCCTGCTTACTACAAATGGGCCATCACATTGGATAGATCGTGATGGTGATCCATATGATTCTGATTTTGAAAAAGATTTTGATGGCTTTTGTGGACAATACCTTGATGATGATCCATCTACTACTGCGGAGGACTATAAAATACATCATGCTAGCTTGAAACGTCAATACTATAAGGATCTCTCCTCTAAGAACTCTCGGGCTGAAAATAAAGATTACACTCTCAAGCAAGATCATGTTAATGTTGGACCTTTGTCTTGTGATGGTTCCCTTCCATCCCCTACTCCCTCCGATACTCGTACATTTCCTAAAGCTTTTAAGTCTTTCAAATCTTTCACATAACCTTCATCTAACACAAGCCCTGATACTTTTCATGCGGTTCCCTATAGTTATCCTCCAGGGCTACCTCTTAAAGAAACTCAAGCTATCCTTCACTTGGCTGCAAATACTTTCAATGATGATAAACCTAAAGAGCCTAAGCCTTCATATGCTATAATCCCTACTTCAGCTAGTCCTCCACCATCTCTTCCAAAGTCTTCCATACAATCCCAACATGCTTCCTTGTCCTTAGAAGTGGCTCCATGTCAAGAGGATTCCAAAAATGATGAAGAAAAGAACATAAAGAAAGATCAAGATCAAGAACCCTCCATTTCATCCACTCCTTTTCCCAATGTCTCTTATCCGCTTCATAGTTCTTTTGATCCTATACACCCTTTTTTATGCATTCCACCATGTCTTAAGTCTTCGCCTAAGCAAGATCAAGCTACTACTTACACTGTTGAGCTTATTGACAATCAAAATAACCTTACTACACGTGCGCTTTCCAAAGATGATACTTCCATTAAGGTTGGTAAAAATGGTGTTCCTTCCAATGTTAAGCCTATTGAAAAATAAGAGAAAAATTATGTGCTTATGCTATCTGAAGATCCTTGTCAAGATCAAAGTCTTTCATCTTCTTGTTCTACCACTCCATGTGCACTTCCACTTTCTACTCTTCCTAAGTCTTTGCAAGCTTTGAACAATCCTATCAAAGAAGGTGCTCATATTCAAGATGTCCATGATTCTATTGAAGATCCTAATGCTCACTCTAAAGATGCTGATATCCTTGGTTGTCATATAGATGCTGATGAACTTATTGATTATCCTTTTATGTCTTCCACTTCCATCCTTGGACCTCTTCCACCACTACAAAGGGCTTCACGTCTTCCTTCCATCTTGGGTCCTTATGTCCCTTCACTTTCCCCTCCTAACTTTTCTAATTCGCCATCCATCTTGGGTCCTTACATACCTCCATCTCCTATCTTTCCTCAAGATCAACATAGATGCATACCCTTGAATCCTTTTCATCCACCCACCCATCTAAACCAATCATCTCCTCCTTCCACAAGTCCCAAGTCTTTTGGAAGTAACTTGAATGTTCAATACAAGAAAAAGAAGCAATACAAGAATCCATCAAAAAAAAAAAATCACCATGTCTCCTCTAAACAACATGGAGGCATAAAGTCAAAAGAGATATCTAAGAAAAAAACTACAAGACAAGTATGGGTTCCAAAATCCATCATTGAAGATATTGTCTCTAGATCATCAAAAGGAAATAAAAAGCCTACGGCTATATGGATTCCAAAGTCTCTCTTGAAAGAGTCTAGTGTTGAGCAAAAAGTGAAATTGACATTCAAGCTTCCAAAGGCTTCCACTTCATCTCCCTCCAAAAATATTCTTCCATTCCATGTGCCTAAACCAAAACCTCTGCTATCCATTTGCCATATTCCTTCACGTATTCCCTCATTCACATTTCCTCCACTCTCTCGCCACCCTTTAAGGTATGTGTTGATGTTGAGCTTGCCTTCCTTTCCATCTACCCTTTCACAATCTTTCCATGCATTATCCTTCTACCTTCTATCATTTTTCCTCATTTGCCTATTCCTCCTATCTTCCATCCTCACTCGCTTTACATAAAACCCTATCCTCCATTTTCCTCTTCCATATTCCTTTCCCTATCAGCATCTTTGAGCATATCATTTTGAATCCTTGGCATATCATGGTTTATCCTTTCAAAGAGCACTATCTAAAAAGCTTGCCTTCTTCCAAAAATTCAAAAATAAAATAAAATTAAAAATGTGCCTTGGTGAAAACTTGGAAACAGGCACCTTGATAGCAAAAGTAAAGAGAAATAAATTCATCCTATGCGGAAAACCACTCCCTTGTGGTGCTTTGGATAAGTACCATGATGAAAACCTGGCAATCAGGCATTATGCGTAGTTCTTCTACATATTTCATCCATTCCATCTTCTCTCTTTGATCTTGACAATGTTGATCTATACATGAACATTTGGCTATTTTGTGAGCTATCTTACGATGACCTTGTTTTCATTACTTCCATGTTTAGCCTTCATATCCATCTTCCTCCATTCATTTTCGCCTATGGCTATCCTTTTCCCCTTTGGTCTTGATCTAATAAAAAAAAGAAAAAAAGAGTAAAACACGATGCTATGAAGCCTCTTGACATATCTCCTCTTTTGGACTACATCCTTTCCTTCTTTGGCATTACGCTATTGTGACTTATCCTATGCTGGTCTTTCATTGCTTGTCCAAATGTGCTTTACATGATAATTTTTCCCTAGCCTGAGTATTCTTGAGGAGTTTGCCCTTGATGATTTCTTCCCTTCATTCTCCTTCATTCTCTTGTCTTCCATCTCTTCCACCAGCTTGCCAATCCCTCTTGTTCTCCACCTTGCTAGACATTGGGACTGCATGATATGATCTTGCTTGGGAGTTTGCAATAGAAAAAGATACTATCAAGTATATCAAGTATCAGAACAAGTATCAGAATAAGTATCAGAACCAGTATCAGAACTAGTATCAGAACCAAGTATCAGAACCAGTATCAAAACTAGTATCAGAACAAGTATCAGAACACCTATTGGGGCTACACCTTTCACTTTAGTTTATGGGTCTGAAGCGGTACTACCTATTGAGGTTGAAATCCCATCACTCAGAATCAGAATGCATGGACTTGTCACTAATGAAGACTACAGAGTGTCTAGGTTACAAGAACTTGAATTACTAGATGAGCGCAGGAAAGTAGCGTATGATCATTTCAGGGTGTATCAGAAAAGAATGTCTAGAGGCTACAACAAGAAAGTCAAACATAGAGAATTTCAGTTTGGCGATATAGTGTTGAGAGAAAATCCTAAAAATCAATCACATCAAGAATGCAAAGAGTATTCAGGTCATCACGACATTCATGTTTTGATGCTTCTACAAATTGCTATATCAAAATGGACATGATATTTAGGTCATCCTGACGTTTGTGCCTTGATGCTTATGTCTAATCCGACATTCTGAAAATAAAATCAATATTCATATATCCATGGTTGTTGACTAGTGGGTGTTGTATTGATTCTTGCGCATACAAATCAATATTCATATGTCTATGGTTTTTTTTAGCTAGTGGGCATTGTATTGATTTATCTGGTTACCTAAAAGTTCAATGATGATAACAAATCGACATATGATCAGTGACTAGGTCCTCGGTCTTAGGTTGCATTTCATTTTGCATGTCTCTTTGCATTTTGCATGTTGCATGATCTCACAATGGCTAAACGAACTTCAATGCTTAAATGATTCTTCAAATCGCATCTTCAAGTCTAACAAGAGCTGAATCTCACACGAAGGTTCCTCCAACAAAACAGCAAGAAGAATCCTTTTTCGGGATCAAAATCAAAATCTGAGATCATTTATCTTATTCACTGCTTGCATAATCAACCTTCCATCATCATAGAAATCTAAAATTCAACTTAACTGATTATCTTACATCAAACTATCAAAATTTCAACTTGGTCAACCATGGTCAACTCATGGTCAAACTTAGTCAAACTTGGTCTTCAGGACCTCCAAACGATGCAGAATGCATTCTCAAACGTGTATAACCACTTTTCAAATTAATTAACATGCTTCTAAACTATCAACGCTGACTTTTCTTGTCAGATTTCAATTTTCATCCCGAAGGGGGCATGGTATTGCACATCATTCAAAGTCTGTAAATCAAATTCTATCGATCAAATCTATCAATATCTTTCATCAGTGATCAAGACAACAATCACGTCTAGTCACTGATTCATCAAAAGTCCTCATCGCTCGGGGAAAATCTATCATCACTTGGGGCATATCAGATTCATCAAGATCCATATCAATCTGGTATTCTCCTAATCTTGTAAACTGTATCAGTTTTTGCAACCATCAGATCATAGTGTTCTTTCCTTGGTTCTTCGACAACTGAGGGGTTTGGATGTGATACCTGCTAGTTCTGCTAAGACAATCGAGTCTAGAACCGGTCACTCACTTCTTTGCAATCCTAAGGTTTGGAATCAGGCGTTTTGACACTCTTTCGCAATCCTCGATTCATTTGCTGTTATAGTGAACATTATCTTTGGTCATTCAGGACTTATTATCTTTATATCAAATCAATATCAATCAGCTTCTGTCTCATATCAATTATCAATTTCGAACATCAGTTTCATATCTTTATCAAACACAGACTATCTTTGAACCACTGCGCTTCGCACAGTAATTCAAAGAGGGGCAAAATGTAATACCCCAAAAATGGGCTATATGTTCATTAACCTCCTACATCGACAAATCAAACAAAATCGACATCGAAGTCCTAAACCTAAGGCACATCTAAACATCATCGAATCATAATTGATTATCTTAAATTTTGCATCGGGGAATATTCCTAGTAATATTCCTAATTATCATAATTATCTTTAATTTTATAATTATTTGGCAATAAATCACATTTATCCTAAAGCTTGATTAATTGAATATTTTTATATTTAATTAATTAGATTTAATATCTTGCCACTTAATTGTGTAATTAAATTTAATTCTATCTATTATTAATTGTATTATTTAATTTTGACAATAAATCTAAATATCCTATGAATAATTAATTAAATTTTTATTTAATTAATTAAAACAAGTTGTCATTATTTAATAATATAGTTTTTAATAAAAAATTGATTAAATAATTGATTAACCCATAAATTAATTATTTTATTTTTAAAAACAGTTAAGTTGAGAATAAATCACTTTATTTATTTATTAAATCATAATTATCCATGTGCACATTCAAGGACCAGTTAAACTCAAAATTGAAAAATCAATGCAAGTTGTTAGCTTTTTGAAACTCAACATCTTTTCGAGTTTTAAAGTTGATCTAAACTTCTAATTCAAGTTGAACTGTGCTTTTGCATGATTTTTGTGACTTAATTATCTTTATTTAAAAATAACTCAAAAATCAAGTTGAGTTATTTGAGTGATTTATTGCTTTTTCTCATGCACCTCCAAAGCCTTGGATTTCTATAAAAACAAGGCTCAGCTCTTCATAATTCATTTCATATTCTGCACAATCACGCTGGAGAATTGGAATTGAAGAATCAAAGCTCTTGCGAATCGACATCTTTGTGAGATCAATCTTATTTTTGCATTCATAGCATATCAATTTTCAATAGCATTCATAGCATATCAATTTTCAATAGCATTCATAGCATATCAATTTCATATTAGCATAGATTCATATCAGTTTTTATCATTCTTATTGCATAGAAAATATCAAAAATATAGATTAATTGCATTCAATCTCATATCTAGATCAATTGCATTCAAATCCTTCATTTAGGTGTCGTTTAGGTCACTGATCTCGATTACAATCTGAGAACATCAATCTCGCACCTATTAGAAGGCAGTAAATCGCTTGGTTACATAATTTTCAATTTTGCACGATTTCAATTTTTGCTAACCTCTAATGTTTTACTGAGTGTTGTGTCTACAAATCAAGTACAATTTTCACACACACACTAACTACGAAATTCCTTCTATGATTATGCTCAATCCTCTTAATCATCTTTCATTGAAATAGTCCTTTGAGAAACAACTTTGATGAGTGTTTATGATTGTTTGAATAAAAATATAAATATAAATAGAAACTATAATAGAAAAGACAACATGAAAATTAGCTTTCAAATATTGTAGACATAAGCATGAATGTGGTGTTATCCAAGCTACTCAAATAATAAATATTGAAGTGAACTTGAGATACATAAATATTTAAAAAGCTAAATAAATAAAATGAGTTACAAAATCAGAGACGATTTAGAATCATAAAAGAACCATCCTAACATTATTAAACAAACGTGCAAGCCAAAGCCCAACTTTTAAAAATAAGGGTCAATACTTTTATCTCTAGATGTTTTGACCTCATCATTAATGTATTTTAATATCTATTTGAAAATACTAAACCTTAAAACCTTTTGACACAAGATAAGAATAGAAAAATAACAGAGACCAAAACGGAGACCGAGTAGAACCATTTTCCTATTGTAATGAACGCGCAGAACCCCGGCTGGACCAATCCTGAGAGCTTTCAACACGCAGGCTGTTTCCAGACAACTTCTACACGAAAATTTGAATCTTTATCAACAATAAATAGATTTGGTGTCAGTACTATTTTATTAGGGTTTACCAGTAAAATCTCGCCTACCTCCGACACGTTTTACTTTTCAACACGGCCTGGTCATTGTCAATTCAGCGAACAAGTCTCACCCTGGGGACTGCGCATATTAATTGTCCATAAATTCTCCAGATTCTCAAATTGTCTGCAAATTCTCTAGTTTCTCAAATTGTCTATGAATTCTACAAATTCTCAAATTGTCTGCAAATACTCCGGATTCTCAAATTGTCTATGAATTCTCCAGATTCTCAAACTGTTTGCAAATTTTCCGAGTGCTAGTGAGGGAACACAAATCTGAGCCCTAATTTCCGCGAGGTTCCCGGTTCGAATCCCAGCGATGCTGAGCAAAGACGTGTTAAAGGAAAAGGTACTGGCAGCATGGAGATATCAGCCTTGCGTTACGGAGAAAGAGAAAGAGGGGAATGTGAATTGGGTTGTGCAAGCCTACCAGAGAGACATGGAATTTGTTGTGCGGGCCCTGCAAATGGAACTCAATTGCGCCCCTCAGGAAAACATTTTCACGACAATTGACAGAAATGAAAAGAATCATAGTATTGCAAGCGAGGCAGAGCGGATTTCGCAGCAAAAAACGTCGACGGAAAAACCCCCGTCAAGGAAGCGCCCTCGAGCGGTAAGCAGTGCCAAATCTCCCGTCACTTTTGTGGCAGCGGATCGAAATGACTTCCGCGCCGTCGTTCAGCATACCACCGGGCACAGCGTGTTGAAACCACGGCCCAAACGACCTTGCACAGCCGCCGCCCCTTCATTAGCTTCTCATCCCCAATTGCCTCCGCAAATGCCCCAGGCTCTAAAGTCTCCATCTTTCTCTTACAATGATGAAAAATTTTATGCCAGTTGCGAAAATTTCTCTGACAACATTTTGCTTCAGACACCCCATAATTGTGACCCCATTGTTGCAGGGGAGCAGATTTTTCTGGAATTGGATGATGTTGCAGCCTCCGGATGGCTCAACTTTTCACAATACGGATGATCATATTAAGCTCGGCTGATATATTATCTGGATATGACTGTATACCAGTTCATAGGGTAGCAATAGGTACCTGTTAATTTTGAAAACATTTTCTCCATGGTTTCCTCCTGTTACAGAGATATTGCAACAGCCGTGCTTTGATAATGAGTCTCCTGATGTATATAAGATTCTCTTTAAAATTTTGTTTTGTTTTTGGGAATAGTAAATTGGAATTTTAAATTTATAATGGTTTTTTTTAATAGTGAGTTAAATTATGTCTAGATTTTAAGTTATGTAGTTGTCTAGTTTTTAATTTCTGTAGCCTAGTTTAGAAGGTTCTTCGACTTTTCCAGTGTACTGGTCTAGTTTAGAAAGTTTGATGAAAAATGATCCACTTTTAAGTCTCAAAATTATTCAATAGATATATGTTATATAGATACAAAAAAAAAAAATTATTGTAAAATAATAAATTCTCTTAGTTCAATACAATATATATACAACTTTTACAATGTTATAAAAACTATAAATATTTCTTGGTAGTCCATTCTTTTAAATTGTATACTTCTTGTTGTCTACTCTTTGACCTAACACTAAGGGTTTCAAACAAATGGTTATTTAGACATTACAAATCGATTCCCTTCTTTCTATTATTTTGTCTTATATTTTTCCTATGGTTAGTCAAAAGCTCTTTTATTCACCCCAAAAGTCTCTTAATTTTCTAAAGACTAGAATAAAACCAATGAATTCAAAGAGTAATTGTTGCTAGCTAAGAAAACTCATCCTTTAATAGATCAGTTTACCTACAAGTATAAGATTGAATGTAGCCTCTATAAATCAGTTTGCCCATCGCCAATTTGAATGTTTGACAAAGGGGGAGAAGGAATGATACATGCAACCAAATGACAAGAAACACCCAACTAACAAAAAATGACTTGTGTTGTAACATGTTAAAGAGCAATAAACAAAGAAAAAGGTGAATGGTTGTGACAAATGCAAGATGTGAGTTGTGCAGATCAACATGATCCTCCAACTTAGTTGCTAGGAGTAAATATATACAACAAATCACAAAAGAATGTTTGCCTAGTAATACATTAGTCAAAGCAATAATAACTTTGCAAGAAACAAGTCTTCCCATTAACATTAAAGTTAAATAGAGACAAAAAAATCGTTGTTCAATAGTAGGATACAAATATTTATGGTTATCAAAGAAAAAACAATTTGTTGGAGATCATAGCCTTTCATAAATGATCAAATTACATAAAGCAATGACATGATATCCAACCAACCTAATATATAAATTGGTACATAATAGTTGTTCTATTTCATATCATCACTTAGAAACACTAGAATTTCAACCAAAGTATTATAGTATATTGCACATGTAGTTGACATGTAGCACATTACATAGGCCCTAATAGATTATAAATAGTTTTTACCCCTTATCTAAAATAATCCCATTTCACAAAGATTGTCTTATGACAACTTGATTTAGGACAATAGCAATTGAAGATGCCCTATAACACATTGAAAAATGAATTGACACATATAAAAAAATACATGCACCCTTCCTATAGCATTCACTAAGAAAGCAAGTTGACAAGAGACATCAAACAACAAGCACACAAACTAAAATGGGGAAAAAAAATGAAAACATAAATTAGCACTATTTTTGGTGATACAGGATTGTCCATGGACCTAGACACTCTTGCATCATTAAGTTAATTTCATTTATTCATTTCATATGTAGTTGTTCACAAGAATCCATATCTCATGAACCTGAATGACTCACTTAGCATTCATTAGCATTAAGATTTTGTCAAAGATCACTCATGTTTGTATTATCCTAGCTCAAGCATGATTAACCCATGGAGTTTTGAGTTAGATGCGAGAACTCTCAATTAAATCCTGATGCTTCACCCTTGTAGAGGAAATAGAGAGCAATTTTTAATATCTTCTATACTAGCACAAGGTTTGCACCCAAAGGAGGTGCAAGGGATACATCGATAGGATTTTGATTTGAAAGCATAAATGAAGATTTAGATACTAAAAGGAAGTGTGTAAAAGAGACTGTCTACAAGAATGTAGCATTGTAGAAGGAAGTTGTGTACATATTAGAATCTATTTTGGATGAATTAAAGTTATAGTAGTGTCGTATTATATTCTTTGTAGGTCATTCTAATAAAATGTAGCATTGAATGTATGGAGAGACATTAAAAAATGTTGTATTTTTTAATATAAATGTTCTTTGTTTCCTCTACTTGATTAGCAATTACAAACTTGTAGAAGAGAAAATGTTATAATTGATAAGCAACAAGAAAAATAATGAAATGAAGGAAGGGAATAATTTAAGCCATAGTACATAAAAAGTGGTGGACAAGTAACTGCACATACCTAGACTATTTGCAAGATCAATTGAAAGTGAGTTTCTTATTTCTTTCTATTAATGTTGTGTGGATTTTTTTTCATTTTGTAATAGTGATCGAAAGAAAAGTCAGACTCTATACGAAGGCCTTGTAAGGATTTGATTTTGGAGACTATTGTAAAGGTGATGCCTTGTCATTCAATTTTACCTATATCAATTTTGGCTCTATCTAGTGTCGGGCCTTGTGATTTGTGTATAGTGATAGTAGGTTGGATATGAAGAAGAAGAAAATAGGCAAAGAAAAATAAACCCTAAAGTTAAGAAGGGGAAGTAAATTTTTTTCCCCTCCTCTAAAAACACAAAAAATAATGCTTGTAGATATGGATTGAGGTAAATACCTCCAAAATAAGAAGTCACTTGAAGATTGTTGGATTTCTCTTTCAAATGATGATGGCAGGAACAAATTTATAGAGTTGTGTTTATATAATTTGTGACAATGTTGTAGTCAAGAACATAAATGCACATACAGGGCCCAAACAAGTTTTTATGATCACCTATAAAGCATGTCTATCCATGTATATTGTCCTACATTGCACAATGAGAAAATGGAGAGAAATATAGGAAATTTATTTTAAAAAGCATCATATCGTGCACAACAACCTATCTAATTCATTTTGCCTTTTGAGGATCTAAATTATTCTTTTTATTATTTGAATGCTTAATAGGCATACTAACAAGTCATTTTCAAAACTTAGAAATCTGCACATGCATCCTATCTCTACCATCCAATCTATTAGCTAAGGTCTAATTATGATGCTTACATCATTAAATTTGATTTCACAGCTTTGCCTACCCTCTATAAGGATACTTGACAAGACAAGAAATCTACCCCCTATGCTTGAAAAAGAGGAGGAGAATTTCCTCAACATTTAGTTTGAAGTTGAGATTGTTCTTTCAAGAATTTAAGCTACTTGGTGAGCTTGATACAATCAATGAAAGCCATCATAAATCAAATTTAGAAAAATATAGATTGATACACATTTGATATAGTAGATTTTATTTTTCAATGTGTTTCCAATTGATTTTCTAGCATAGTCTATCGAGTAGTGACGATACAGGTAAATATTGTGTATCAACTTCTATTTGCAAGCAATCTCAAAGGGAAAGCCTATCAACTAATTATTTCATTCTCTATGTGTTGTTCTCCTTTGTATCAAGGCATTTTTATCTATTAATCTCCATTAGGTAAATTCTTACTTGGTTTACAACTTTAATTCTTTTCCTGTTTATCCTTCAGGTAGTTTCAAAAATAGTTGAACCACCAAATGTTGTTGTTGAACCAAAGAGATCAAAACAAAATGTTCAACCACAGTAATATACTCTGACTTGATCCCAAAATCCATCCCTATCGAAACACCTCTTCAAAGAAGCACCATGAATATATCAATAAATTAGAGGGTTTTTATTTACACAAAATGTTAAACTTCCTAATTGTGGCATCTGTGGACTCCTTTCATAGAATAGATCTATGAGATAAATTAAGTATAAGTAAACAAAGTAGCAAAATTTTTTTTTGATAAATTTTAGGTATGCCAAAAATAGGCATATCTCGCAACAAATTAACTGTAGATATTTATACCAATATTTATACCCCGTTGCACCCTTGGCATGCACTAGGTGCATGTAGAGAAATTCATAGTGACTACTATTCTCGATTGCTTCGTTACAAAGGAAATAAGAAAATGCAAAGGCCACACTCATTATTTTACCCTACACTAGTATCCAATAAAGCATTTTGTTTACAGATATAAAAAATCATTAAAGGAACAAAACAAGAGTGTGTAAAAATGTATGACCTAAGTATTCTTTTCTCTCTTCCTGGGTTGCTACAAAAGGAAGGACAATGTATTACCCTCTTCTTCCTTAGTGTCATCTTTTGTTCTTTTGTAGCTACCTAGAAGAGAAAGGAATAACTAGGTAATGGGTGCGAGGTTAAACATTTTTCCAACGTCTCATGGATAAAAAAAATACCAACAAGAAATGTGTCTCCCTTTCTCTTTACAAATAAGACTACAAGTTTTGGAAGCTCAACAAGACAATGAAGGAATTGTATTTACATAGAAATAAATCTAGGATAACTCTACTAGCTCTCCCCTACCCTTGTCAGAAAATAAATAAAGAAATGTAATGATTAAAGACAAAAAAAATAGAGGGGAAAAAAAGTAACCAAACAAGTCCTACAAAGAATCCCTTTCTACTTGTTGGTTGCAAGTATGACTTTTTATGTTACATATTATTCACAATGACAACTTACCTTTACCTAACTACCTTCTTATTGTTGGATTAGTTGTAGAAAGGTAAGTACTAAGAGGGGAGGGGTGAATCAGTACTGTAAAACACTTTTAAACTTATTTGAACTTTCTTCACAATCATTTACTAATTCCTTATCATTTGCATGCATCACATGAAATATATAAAACATGTAATAATCAACAAATAACACACATATTCTGGTATCACATAAATCCTTGTTAGATGATAAAAAGTGTGATGGGGATGACACCCACAAGACTTCACTACTGTAGAATAAAGTTTGCTTGGTTAGAGCTACAATGCTTAGCTCTTTTTGATAGCTTACCCTGTTAAGAGGATTAACCCGGTTAAGAGTTCTAAAGACTGTTAAGTCTACTCTGTTAAGAGATTTCACAACTCTAATCTAAGAATTGTACCTAGTTAAAGGATTTACAATTAAGATATTCTAGGATCTTCTCGATTAAGAGACTTATACAATTCTGATTACTCTTTAATCAATAACAAAAAAATGTCTATCAAAATTGCATCAACATATGCTATTCAGACTCTATGTGCTCATTAATTTATTACCTCATAGTATGTATCCTTCACACTATCAATTTAGTACTTATTAAAGCTCAATCTTTATCTATTCTTCAATACTTTTTTACTTGGTAGCTTCTTTTCTTATTCCTTTCTACTTCATACATGAAATCTCCAATTTCTTTTTGTGCATGCCACCTTTACCATTCACGCATGCATACTGATCTTCATACTTTGATCTTCTTATATACAATTTTGAAGTGGTGCTAGATGTTCTATAATCTTCTCATCAAGCAGTGATAGCATTGGGTACACTTCCAATGCATATTCCATCCTTAATTCTCATTGTCTAATCTCACCTTGTAATCATGTTGTAATCTCCAATGTTTTGTTATACAATCTCCTCGAGATTGGTAAATAGTGTTTTGTTCAGTGTCTAGATTCAATGTACTTAGAATTATTTTGTTGTTGGCATGTTCTACTTGGAAACACATTTTTCTTAACTCGATAACTATCTTCTCTTCTTGGTTTGGTGCTCGATGTAACTTGGTTCTCGGTGCTCGATTTTTCCTTTCTCGGTGCCTATACTTTCTTCTTCTTTACCAAAATTCCCTATTTACTTATTTCCTTTACTGAATGACTTTCTCTTCTTTACCGACTTATCTTTTCTTCATTACCAAATGACTTTGACATACAATATAACTTCTTCATAACTAATGACAATAAAATAACTCATAGGAGTAACAATATCTGGCCCCTTTGGCATTAGTTTTGTATGTTTGTTAAAAACCTCAAAAACTTTGAAGTCATTAAAAAAATATCTTCAAAATTTGTCTTTGTCTATTCTTCTTCCTTGGTAATCATATAACTCCCCCTGAAGTAATATCTCTGGTACATCTCCATATTATATGTACATAATCTTTTACATACTTATTCATTCCTATATATTCCCCTTTATATATCTATTCCCCCTTTCACTTAGAAAAACTTAGCAAAACTTATATATATACATTCCCCCTTTTTAAAACAAAAATGCCAAAATATTTACTTACTACTTATCCTAAGTGGGGATCTTATCAAAAATGCTTTTGTACTTATCATGTGCATCCTTGAGTCATGCCTTCCAAGTTTCCTTTAGTGTCTGCAACACTATTATTTTCTCGCTTATATCTATTGTAAGACTAACCATACTATTCATAGCACTTACATCTGGTGTACTAACTAAGTCTTTAGCCTTTTGAATTTGTCTCTGCAGTGATTCTATGTTAGGGACCAAAACTATTTGGAGTTCTAATAGATCCATCCTGATCTAGTTCACCTCCTTTCTCAACTCAAATTATACTCCCATCAAGTGCTTTATCCTCTCATAATATTTTGTTATTGTCTTAGGCTGGGTGGAAATCTTAGATAATAGCTTGGTGAGCTCTTTTTCCACGTTCTCATATTTTTCTCCAATCTCCTTTATAACATTGGAAAACAAACAAAGCTTTTGAAATAAAGAAAGAATGGATTGCAATTCTTGTTCCAATTCATTGATTAACTCATAAAGAGTTACCTTGTCTAAAGAAACTAATTGAAGAACTTCTTCAATCACCTTTGTCTCCATATCCTTCTTGTGAACTTTTAGCATAAATTCAGTGGTGTCAGTTCTTGGTTGGTTAATCTGATTGACAAGTTCTCTCAACTGACTATACATATTCTTTCTCATCGATTTTAGCCTCTGGTATAATTTCATTCAAAATACTTTTAATCTTCTCCAACACATATGTTTTATGCTTCTTGGCTAAGAGTTTGTCTTGAGCAGCTTTCCTTTTAACAAATCTCCAAACTCAAAGAGTTCCTTAGGGCTCATGGTTGTGTAATCTACCTTTGGTATAAGAATGACTTCATTGATATCAACCTCTTTTTCTATTTTCCTCTTCTTTGACTTTCCCTTTGAACTAGATGCCTTGTTTGCATTTGATTGAGTTGATGTCTCTCCATTTTTATCTTCGTTTTATTTCTTCTACTCCTCTTGTTTCTTCTCTTCCTTCTTCTCTTGTGTTTCCTCTTTCTTCTTTTCTACCTTCTCTTTATCTTTCTCTAGTTCTTGATGTTGTCTGGTGGTGTGGGTGGGGGTCACTAACTCTTAATTTTGACCTTGAGTGGATTAGGTCTCTTGTGTCTTCTCATTTTCCTTATTATTAGTATCTTTTGTCGGCTTGATAAGAGTCTTAGCTTCTGTAGGTGTATCATTTGTCACCTCTATCTCCATAAAATTCAAAACTTGAACAATAATAGGATCTATTGCCAATAATCTGGCCTTGGCAGAATCATCTTCATCCATAACTTATGTCTCTATGGCCTCGATTTCCATGACATATTCATCATCTTTCACTGTGTCATCAGGATCTTGTTCAGTAATATCTTTGATTATTAATTTTTCTTGATTTGTTATTAATCCAACTAGTTTGGATGTACCCTCTTGAACCTTAATTCCTTTAATTTTCAGTTGATCTACATAAAATATTTTTCTCCATAGATCATCAGTGTCTTTTTGTACTTCTTCTAATTGACCGGTCATGATACTTAAAGCTCTGCCTTTAACTAAAAATCTTGTTGAGTATTATTTTAGTGTGTCTTTTATTCCTCTTTTTGTAAGGTCCATGAATGTGATTGCAAGTGACCTTTCTCTCATTTCTTTCTTTGTAGCAAGAGCATATTTACACCTTGCATCTATCTTATGATATAACTCTCCTTCTAGATATTGTGCCACTTCAACTGGTATCATTTTGAATTTGTACAGTGTGGTAATTACTATCTCTTCAATTTTACTCTTCTCCTCATCATTCCTTGTATCATACTTCAATTGTTGCATAACTTTAAGTCCACCATATCTTTCAAGTGTCTTGAGAAACTCATCAATACTTTTCATCTTCTTACTGGGTGCAACTTTAAATTTTGATAAGTCATCCGACTCAGTATCACTTTCTTTTAGAATCTTTAATTTTCTTCTTGGTCTTCCAGTGACCTTGTTTTCTCTGACATAGGTCTTTGTCTTCACTGGTTCTTCTACTACTTTCTTCTTTCCTTTCAGTGTAGAGGTAGACCTTGTAGATGGTCTTACACGGGTTATGCTATGGGTTTCCTTCTTCACTTTTATTTTCTTCCATTTTACCTTTGAAGGCTCAACAACTTCTTCATCATCAACATTAATAATATCTAAACTCCCAGATAATGCATTTATCATTTTACTTGTTTTCTTGATTGCCTTGAGTATCAATATACTTGCTCTTATTTTCTCCTTAACCTCTTCATAGGTTCCATACCAAGTTGAACTTCTATCAACTAGTTTCTCCAATAATCCTTTTATCTATATAGTGGCTTCATCTATGTTCATTTCATATCCTAGTGATGGCAACCACTCAGTTCTAGGTTCCACAACCCTTATGATACAAACATCGGTATCAACTTCAAAAAAAAAATCATCCTTATATTCCTCCACTAACTGAGGTGGAATTCTATACCTCTTATACATTCTATATTGAAACTTGCTAAAATAATCATCCATAATAACATTAAAGTTATCACCCATGCCTTGAATAAATTTACTTATCTGATAAACAATGGGTTTATTTGCATTCCATGTAACTTCACGGACTGTAGGAAATGAGTTTTGGAAGTAAAAGAATATACATGCCAACGGTGGTCCAAACTTCAATTTATTTGTCTTGGCTTTTTGAATGGTGTTCATGTTGTCATCTAATGTTGGAAACTACAATTGAAACAATTATTATATTGTCATTGATGTCAAACCTTAATTGGTAAGATAGTTTCTATCTAGTAGAGTACCATATCTTTTGATTGATGAAGAGGAATTGAAAAGAGGAGATAACAAGAGGGCCTAAAGAATGGTTGAGTTATGTAATACTTCAAGGGGTACTTGATTAGTTGGCACACTAACAAGGTAATGTGTTGTTTATCTTTAACACTAAGTGAAGAAGTAAATAGATTTGAAGCATAGGCTTAACTAAGAAAAATAGAAGAAATTAAGTTTAAGCCAAGTGATTCTAGTGTTGACTGAGCGCTAGTATAAGCCAAGTAAATTTTAGTGTCAACTGAGTATCAATAATTGTCAAGTATTGGATAATTAACCTAGCAACGACATTTTTTTCCAAGAAGAACAGTTTTAGCGATGACCAAGATATCCAGTGTTGACCGAGTAGATGAACATAGTATTGATTGAGTATCAGTAATTTATCATTTGTGAAGGAATTGAGAATCCTAGCCAACATAGTTGAATTCTTGGGATATGTAAAATGTGTTGACATTAATAATTAATGATCTAGAGCATTTAATGCATGATAAATCATTTTCTTATGGATTCAAGGAGAAGTTTGGAGAAGTATCTAGAAGGATAAGGAGGAGAACAAAATGATGGAAGGAATCGATAAATCTAACCTAAACCTAAGATCTACAGAAGAGATTAAGCGAAAAAGATTAATCTACCTGATCAAGGAGGTATAAGGATGACCTAATTGTAAGGTTAAGGAATGTGTGAAAAGAGGTTGATGTTATTGACTGATGAACCTAAGTAGAAGGCTAAGAAGAGTTGTGAAGATTTGAACAGAGTTAAGGTGATTTCTTGAAGGG
Source organism: Chamaecyparis obtusa (assembly GCA_027943335.1). Taxonomy (NCBI): domain Eukaryota; kingdom Viridiplantae; phylum Streptophyta; class Pinopsida; order Cupressales; family Cupressaceae; genus Chamaecyparis; species Chamaecyparis obtusa. The sequence goes on along the minus strand of BSBK01008022.1, from coordinate 42,800 downwards.
ATTTTTGAGAAAATTAGAGAGGGAGATGGAAATGAAGGTTAGTCAGTAAATCAGCATATGAGTGTATTGGATTTGTATTTGCAAAGTGATTTGTATATTTTAGATTAGAACCTACTGTTACTTTCTAACCATTGTATCAGTTAAAATCCTTTAATCAAGGTTGACCTAACAGTCATTTTGTAAATCCTTTAATCAAGGTGACATTCTGATGGAATTTTCTTAAGCACTCTAACCAAGCCACTCTTAACAGGGTCACACCTAACAGTGTGTATTGTAAACCTTTAACAGGGTTGGCTTCTCATAGAGCTCACTTCAGAAGAGTGAAAATTTAGCCACATGTTACTGGTGGTTTTTCCCATATTGGGTTTCCACATTAAATCCTGGTGTTATACTTGTGTGAATGTTATTTGATGTTTTGTTGAAATTTTTATATTTTGCAAGTTGATTACTTTTGGACAATGGACTGTAAGTTTTATGTTACTGATATATTCTATAGAGACTGAGTCAATTGTTGAATAGATCTAAGATTGTTGAAGTATTTAAAATTTCAATTGGTACATCTAGACCTAAGGATAACTGATTCACCCCTCCTCTCAGTTATTCTAAAATCATTCTAACATCTAGTTGTTTTAGCAGTATCTCACACAAGTCAATCTCAATGTCCTTTTTGATTATTTTATATGCAATGTCTACAGCTCCACAGGGTACACTATTTACTCGAGATGATTGGAAAATCCTGTAGGATATAATGTTTGATGCAAATTTCAATTTGGGATCCTCAACTCTATATAGCTTTAGGCCTCTTTCATCCCACTTTTCTTTGGTAAGCTCACATAGTTTGTTCTTATCTATCTTCTTATAAGCCCTCGATCTATCACCGACTGGAAATCCTATTACAATGTGTAAAACATCCTTTTATATCTTTACTGGTCCATCAAGCCACATAAACTGATCATGTACTCTGTTCAGTACAACTCTCATCCATGCATGATTAAAGACTATTGGTACATGCATTGCATGGACCAAACCCTTGGTCTGCAAGTGTGTGTGATCATTCTTCAAATTTCCATTAACACACAGGTGTAATCGGGTAATAATAGGATCAATAGAAACCTGCAATAACATATAAAATATCAACCACAAAGAGATTGTTAGAGAAATTAGTATTCCCAATATTCAAGAAAGGATGCAAGACAAAAAAATAAGCATAATCAATCGAATATTATGAAATCAATCTAAAACATGAATATACAAACCATAAAATCCTTCCTTTGTGTTCTCCTTCTCATGAAATGTGGGCTCTCATAATTGAACTCAATATCATGCCAACATAAGAATTCAAAGCAATTGTGGTTACCAAAATCAAAGGTTTGGCTCTCTATTTATAAGATTTTAGGGGTTTCAACCAAGATTCCATGATTGAAGGGTTGATTGACCATGATTGGGGAGTTGAACTTAGAGTGAGTGGGAGTTCAACTAAGTTGATTGCTTAGTTTAATAGGATTGATTGATCTGTCAGCAAATAGATTGGAGAGATGACTTGAATGGACTAGTGAGATAATAGAATAGACTAGTGAGTTAACTAATTGCATGGATTAAAAGACTAAATTGATGGAAGACTTAATTCATTGTTGAGGGAGGAATTAACAATATAGATTGAATAGTTATGAGAGGGAATTGTGGAGTTAAGAGCTCTGATTGAAAAGATAACTCAAAGTGAGTGTGAGTTAGGATTTAGGAGGATAATTATTATTTAAATAAATAAAATATTATTTATTTGCACATATGGAGATATTTTATGAATAAATAATTACTTATTTATGCATGAGAGGGATTGTTAGTTGTAATTACATCTATAATTTATTTAATCATGAGAGGGGAATAATTAGTTTAATTAAATAAATATCATTTATTTAATCATGAGATAGATTTTGAATTAATTATTATTGAAATGCAATAATGAGGAGGGGGAACATTAATTAAATTTGGTTATTTAATTAATAATTATAAGATAGGGTATAATTAAATAAGATTATTTAATTAATTATATTATAGATGAATAGATGATGAATTAATTGTTTAGAAGTTCAATAATTAAAGTAATCAATTAAAATTACTTAATTATGGAATTAGGGAGAAAGGATTATTTTGATCTTAGAATATGGTAGAATGATACGATTAATTAAATAATAAAGATTATTTAACAATTTAGTAGGAATGTTAGCAATGTCATTGCATTAGACCAATAAGCCATTTTTAAGTGTCTACATTTTGCCCCTCTTTGATACAATGCATTTCAGGCGTTGTTTCAAAGAATAATAAAAAGTATGCCCGAGTAGGAACAATGTGACAAGGAGGTAAATGATGCCCCCCTTGAGAGATTATTTGTGCAAGAAATATATGAATGATCACTTGAAAGAAGATTTAGATTAAATGATGTAAGAAAAGAATAATTAGTAAGAAGTGAAGAATGTTAGTAGGATTTGACGAGTGTTTGATCAATATTGGACATAGAGATTGTTGATAAGAATCAAATCTAGTTTTAGGAAGGACCCATCCTGTATAAGACTAGCTACAATGTCTGGTGTCAATGAAGACCTACCCTGTATAAGACAAGCGACAACGTCTGATTTCAAAAAAGATACATCTTGTATAAGATAAATTGTGATGGAATGAATGACCAATTGATTTGACTATTTTAATAAATAGATTGAGTGATAGAAGAGATTTGACTGATTGAAGAGATTTGATTGATAGAAGATATTAGTAAAGAAACTTTAGAAGATGATAGATAGGGGTGAAAGAATAATAGATATGAATTCTTGATTGAAACCCTTAGTTTATAGTAAGTAGAGAGCTTAATGCTTTAATAACCATGCTTTTGATTTCCAACTGAATTGAGCTTTTTATTTATCATCATTAAGCCACTATTATTATAGCAAAAATGGATACCATCCTACTAAGATATGAAATATCTAGGTACAATTATCCTCTTGCATTGAAAATAGGCACACTGAAAACACAAGGAATGTGGGTTGATCCATCTAGGTCAAGAATTCAGAGTTGAGGTATGTGTGGCATATCACAACCAAAGTATCCATTGCAATTTTGCAAATTGGATATTTGTATATGGATGTGAAGGCTCTTATCACAAACACCCAGATTGCTCTTTTAAGACTTCACGAAAAACATTCCACAAACATAAAACAAATAAAAATAAGTCATGAACCATCATGGCATCTCTAAATCACTTGTGGATATCCCAAAGATGCATAAGAATATGACTTGAGAAGATCTAGACATAATAAGACTAACTTGACTCAACAAGTTACAGTTGTATTGATTATGTGTCTATATTTTTGCAATAGTTTGGACATTGAATTTTGGCGTATTGTTGATACTATCCGATTTCAAGAAAAAGGTACCCCATCTAAGACTAATCCGTCTGATTTCGAGTGTTCCTTCCCTTGTCTAAGAAAACATGATTTTTGACAAAATGCTTTGTTGTGGGATTGATTAATAGATAAGACAATTTTGGCAATGTAGTTGAGGACTTGTTGACTAATTTTGACTATTTTGACTTAGTTCCGCTGAAACTTATATGTGTTGTATGTCGTCGTTCAATGCCTAGTTTTGTAATGCCAAAGAATTGGTTATGTACAAAGTAGATTTATTGCAGGATTTTTGTTGGTTATTTTTTTATTTATTTGGTTGTCTTCAACAATTTTTTGGATTTTTTGCAAATCTTTTTGGTCCATCATAGGGTTCGTATGTTTGGAGTCGAGGTATGTGCAATGTATCACAAAAAGTGAAGGCTCTTATCACAAACACCCTAAACATGGTCACCTTTAGATGAATGTTTTATATTTTTCAATGTTTTTATTGTTTTGAAGGTTTTGCTATGTTTTTGGAGTTATACAAGATGATTTTGTGTTGTTTTTGTAGTTTTGATGGACTCTTTTCAATCACTGAATGAGGTGAAAGGCATGTGTCAGGATTTATTCTCAAACATAATTGTATTTACCTACCCCAATGTCAGTTAGCAAGGCATGGAATGTTATGAATGGATAAATGAGTTGATGGGATGCCAATGAATAGGCGAAGAATGAAATCAAAGTTGATTTGGATGCAAGGACAATCTCACAATGAAATAACATGTTTACCTAAGCTAAGGGACCAAATATGTGGCTATGTAGGAAATGACATGACACGTTGAATGACATGGGATCTACAGGGAAAAGACATGTCAAGAGACTTTTGAAAATATGTTCTTAATTTTTTTAGGTCCTTAATTTTGATCAAGACCAAGGAAGGGATTTGGGATAAGCAATATGAAACATGACAACGGATGATAAAATTAAGGGATGGATAAGACAAAGGATTATTGTAGAGTGTGGATAAAGTGAAGTAGAAAGGATGTATGAAGCCTTGTCAAGATCAAAGATGGAGAGAAAAAAAAGGATATGGATGGATGTAGGACTACGAAGGATGTGATAGGTAGGATTGCATGAATGAAAATTGCCCCCAAGTGTAGAGGGTAATGGATTACACATGATGCATGTTTGCCAGGTTTTTATCATGGTACTTTCCCAAGGTGCCACAAAGTGGTTTTCTCCATAGGATGAATTATTTCTCTTGATTTTTATTTATTTTTGGTCACACAAAATGCATGTTTGCCAAGCTTTTGCCAAGGTAGCCGTTTTCTTTCTTTTTTTCTTTTTTTTCCTTTTTTTTTGACATTTTTGGAAGACAATAGATGTAGGAAATGACATAAATTAAGGACTAAAGCATCTTGTTCTTTGGGTAGTATTCCTAAAGGACGTGTTGTAATGGACCATGGTTGTTTGAAAGTATACTCAAATATGTTGATAGGGTGATGGAAAAAGGGGATGAAATGGATGAAAAAATAGACTAGGATAAGAGTTTATGCATAGGATTGGATAATTGGGATGGAAGGATGGAAAATAGGTGTTTGATAATGAATGGGGGATTGGAAGAATTGTGTATGGTTGGATGGAAATGTTGGCAAGATCAACATTGGCACACACCTTGAGGGGTGGTGGAGTGATGGAAAGAAAATTGATTTTGGATTTTGGGATTTAGATGGAGGAGTGGACATGGATTGTGGGTCACAAGGAACCAAAATGGATGGAGTAGGTGATGGAACATATAAGGTAGTGTATTTTGGTACATAGGGACCCAAAATAGATTTGGAAGATGGAAGACATTTATGTGGGGGATTGATGAGAGCCTTTGGAATAACAAGCTTGGATGATAATTTTTATTTTTCTTTGGGATATTGTGCTTCGAGGAGCTTCTTGGGAATCCACATGGTTTTTAGTTTTTCATTCTTTTGTGGGTCCTTGGAATGCATTGCTTGCAAAAGGGATTTAGAAACCCATATAGATTTTGACTTTTCTTTTTTCTTTTTTTAGCCTTTGTGGCCTTTTCGATATTTATTTTTTTCTTTGGATCATATTTTTCGTTATTTTGCATGTCGATTAGATATGACATGTTGATCCTTGATTGAATGTGGATTTCTTGACTTAGAGATTTTATGCTTGGCATCCAAATTTCTTGGTAGGGAAGTGGTATTAATGGGTGGACATGCATCATATGGAGGCTTTTTGGATGGGTAGATGGTTATTAAAGATGTGTGCCTTTGTTGACTTGCATGTGGATTGTGAATTAGTCGATGGAGGAATATATGGACCTAAGATAGATGGAAGGAATGAGGGGGAAGACATATGCTTGAGTTTATATGGGGGAATGTTGGATGTAGAGGGGATATCAACATGTTGATGGTGAGCTATATAATCAAGGCATTGATAATATGGTTTTTATTTGATATCAAGGGGTTCTAATATACCTTGTTCATTGAGGCCTAACCTGTTTCCTTGATAATGCATTTTCTAAAAATATTCTTAGCAATTGGATATTGATTATTTTTAAAACAAGATACGAGTCCATTTTGAGGTGGAGGAGGTACAAATGGAATAGTAGGACTATGAAGTAGACTAGACCAAATGAATGTGGATAAACTAAGTTGATATTTAATAGGCTCATTATTAACGTGGGTAGAGTTGATGAGATTTTGAGGTGGACATGGGAGATTACGGCATAGAGATGGAGGGATGACGAGATCTTGTGGTGGACAAGGAGGATTATGACATGGAGATGGAGGGATGATGGGATCTTGTAGTGGATAGGGAGGATTATGACATGGAGATAGAGGGATGATGGGATCTTGTGGTGGACATGGAGGATTACTTTGATCTTGACATGGAAGAGGATCATTGGATGGAGTATAAGGTACATCATGGTCTTTCTTAGGGAGTGGATTATGAATGGGACTCAGAGGAATAATTTTCTCTTGGGATGGAAGGGGATCATGTTGGAAAGGAAACAAATGAGATTTTGGCAATATGGGATCTTGGTAAATTGATTGGACATTCTGTATATCTTGATCTTGACCAATTTTAGGACTTGTTTCTTTATATGTTGGATTATCCTCTTGACATGGGACATTAGTTTGGATATCTATGGTGGATTCTTGAAAGGACTTGATGCTCGAGCATGATGTGGAAGCACTTTGACTAGGACTCAATGGAGTATCTTTTCTTGGGAGTGGACTATATGGTGGCATTGGATCTAAGATTGATGAGTTGTACAAGGGAATACACTAAAGGATGGAGTAGCTCGGATTTGTATTGTGGATAGACCTTGTGGGTAGACTATAAATATTTCATTATTAGATGCATTGCTAGGTAGAGATAGTGTGGAGGAAGAAATGGTGGGAGATATGGAGATTTCTTGTGGGAATTTTCTAGACATAGGTATGTGATTTTGATCATGTTCATGAATGGTGTCTTGACATATATCCAAATCCTCATTAGGTGAATCATTGGGACATTCTTTATTATTAACAACACAATCATTTTATGGACTTCTGATATTGATGATATTAATTGTCAAATTGGGGTTGGCTTTTATATATGCAAGGCTAGCCTTATTTTCTTGTCCGGTTGTGGAAGCCTTATCTTTTCCATGATCCATCAATGGATTTTGGAATATATTATGGTCTTGGTTGGTGGTGCCATAATTTTTGATAGCTTCAATTTCACCACAGTTGATGAAATCTTGGATAATGTGCTTAAGTTGTATGCAAGTGCTTGTTTTGTGTCCCTTAGTTCTGTGATAGTTATAGTAACCATTATAATCCCACCATGTTAGTTTTTCGAGACCCTCATAATGTCTTATCTTAGGTAAAGTGACTAAATAGGATTGTATCAATTTATTTAGGATCATCTCAAGAGGCTATGCAAGAGGTGTAAAATCTCGTTGAGGAGTAGGGTTCCTTCTTGCAGAACTTTGTTGTTGGGTAAGCGTATTGATCTATTCGGGACATTGTTAAGGAGTAGTAGTGTTAACATTATGATTTGTTTGTGTCAGTTGGGTATGTTGGATCAATGCTAGTTGGGTATGTTGGATAGGTGTTGGTGTTTCCACACAGGACTGATTGTGCCATTTTTGCATCTATAATGCCATCCTTTGCCATATTCTTATTTTTGGACTAGTATTTGGATTTTTCATAGGGTGTTGAATTAATGGTCTCTTTCTTGAGTATTCCCTTAAAGTTCAGGGATCTTTCTAATTTTATCCCTTTCTCAGCTATTTCTTCAAATGTCTCAATGCACTGGGAGTTAAGTTCACACATTAGGTCTAGCTGACAATTTTTGATAAACATGTGGATCTTTTCTTTAATTGGAACATGGAAGGATGCCTTGGAGGAAAAATTTCTCCAATGTTGTAGGAATGAGGAAAATATCTCTCTGTTATTTTTCTTGGTGTTACAAAGATCCATCAATGTTACTTCTGTGATAATGTTATGTGAATATTGTGATATAATTTTTTTTGCTAGTTCGTTCCATGTCCTTATCCCACGAGAGAGTCTGGAAAACCAATCCATGGATGCACCACTAAGACTGTGTGGAAAGAGTCTCATAAGATATATTTCATTGTGAGAAACTTCCATGCAAGCTGTAAAAAACTCCCGTATTTGATCGCGGGGATCACCCTTTTTCTTGTACCTATCGAACTTAGGTGTGACAAAATTGGTTGGAAAAGGTGGCATATGCAGTGTCCTATCAAAAGGATAAGGACTAAGGTCTATGTGGTGTAAGACCTTTTAGAAGTGTTTGTTTGTAGATTAATGAACTGTTCTTGAAGGGTTTGTAACTACTAAGCAAGTATATCAGTGGTAGTTTTTGTAGTAGGAAGTGTGTTAGGATCACCAAACGGGGCTCCACTATTTTGGGATGCTTTCGGTATATACGGTGGTGGAACATGCTAAGATGCTATGGTGTATTGAGGTACTGTTGTATACTGGGGTGCTTGATTATGCTGAGGTACTGGTATATGTTGGTGTGCTAGATTATGCTGAGGTACTGGTATCTAATGGGGTGTCAGATTATGATGAGGTACTCGAATGTACTAGGATGATGGATTATGTTGTAATACCATATTACATTGGGGTGCTAGATTATGTTGAGGTATGGATTATGTTGGGATGTTGTATTTGGAGCGTACTGAGATGTTTGGTTTGGCTAAGGTACTGTTGTAAGATGGGAAGCATTAGGCCCACTTTCCATCATATTTTGGATGAAACTAGAAAACATTACTGAGTAATTTGGATTAGTTGGAGGTGCCCCTTGATTGATTTGGGGATGTCCTAAATTGGAAGACACCTAACGGGACACCACTAGGAGGCTTTGGTTGAGGTGCTCCTAGTAGGGGTAGCCCCTACTTTGGTTGGGGAATTGTGTTGGAGGAAATTTTTTCCCTCATTGGTGAAATACTCGTAGGATGAGTCAAGGACAATATAGATGGTGCTATTGTTGTAGAAAGTGTAGCAAATGTACATGGAAAACTAGCAAATAAGGGATTGGTCTATTGGATCCCTAAGGTACTGGAAGATGTGGTAACCTAGGAAGCATTTTGCGTGGAACTGATGGATGGGATGAATGAATTGAGTGGTAGGGGTGTTGTTGAGGCTATCCAAGATGGTGGTACATGTATGTCTTCCACTATGGTGGATGTGTCAAACCCAGCTGGTAATCTAGCACCTTTTTGTATGAGCATGTGAAGGTATTTGTTTGGGTCAGCCTCTATCATGGATTCTAAAATTCCTTTCATCTTATCATCACATAAACCATCATCAATCTCTTTTTTCATGCATTTGGCTTTGATTTCTGTGGGGGTTAGTTCACCTGGTGTTTTCTCTTGGCACAAAAATGTCTTGGGATTGCTATAGTCTAGTGCCAAGGTTCTTGGTGCAAATTCAATTTCCTGATGGAGATCATGGTCAAGGATTTGATTGTACTCCATTGTGTCCTTACTCTTCTTTGATTGTGTATTTGGCATATGCAAGTCTATGATGAATCTAGGACAACTAAGGAAAACAAATTCTATCTTTTTTAGATTTTTTGATATGGAATGATAATGCAAACTAGAATGGATAATCAAATATGATGTCTAAGGTGTAAGTACCTTACCCTAAGAGAGATTCTAAAAAATTCAAAGGTAAACCCTCTAAGAAAATACCAAAATGATAATGAGGACTATCTTGACACCAAAAGGTAGGATAAAAGTGATAAATTATGGAAATAGTGTATGTCTAAGAAAAATATTAACCAAAATGACAAGGTGCCTATGTTGAGGCCAGTAGATAAAAATAATGTTGATGATGTCAAGATAAAATGCAAGAGCACTATAGGAATTTTCTAGGAAAATTGACCCTCTAATTTGAAAAATGACTCTAGGAAGTGTAATACTTTAACCCTAAGAGATGCACGCTATGTTTTTGAGATTTTTTTTTTTTTTGGAGACTATTATGATGACTATGAAAAAATGTAAGATTCTAAGATACATCTATCTAAGTATGTTGATCACAAGGAACCAAGATGAATGCTTGTAGGACCAATTGTTTGTAGTATAAATCTTGCAGGACAAATGTTGTGGGACCAATTGTTGTAGGAAAAATCTTGTAGGACCAATTGTTGTAGGAAAAATCTTGTATGAAAAATGTTGTAGGACCAATCTCAACAAACTAAAAATTAGTGTGTAGCTGCAAGATTGACTAAAAAATAAACGATTTGTATATATTCAACAACTTTTTCAAGCTGTAATTTTTCACGAAGTCAATCACAATCGAAGCAGTATACAAGTAGTTTAATCTATGGTCAAATTTGGATTCATCTAAAATATTATAGGTCCATTTCTTGGGTGTTTGTCAGCTCACACAACATAAGTGCCACACAACTAGAGCTAAAAAATCCCTTGAAGGTGTTTGTTCTATCACCTTTTTCGGGTATTATTGTCGTGTTAGAAGAGATCTCTTTCATAACACAATATTCTTGGGACATATATGATGGGAATCTTGGGGAGATTCTTTTTCAGCCTCCCCTTGCACTATAATAAGAAAAATGTTCAAAGGTAAACCAGGTGGCCTTTAATTAATAGGTTATAGTAAGTTATGCAGAGTCTCCCCAATCTGTTTGTACGTGTGTGACTCACTTAAGAGCCTCGTTGACCATGATGACTACTTAGGGATACTTCAGTCAATCCATAATATCATCAACACACTTTGGTCAAGCTTTAGGAGATAAGACCAAAGCTTTCTCAGAGTCTTATTTATATATAGGCTAGAAGGATTTTCCGGTTTGAGGTCATCCTCTGTAATGGGTTAAGTGAACCCTCCAGACATGCCTCTCTAAACAAATAAAATGGTTGCTAATTTAACAGATTGTGCAAGCGTGCCAAGAACTTAATACATCAAGTTAATTGTACATTAAGAACCAATAGTCAAATGTGAACTAAGCTATCATCCATACAAGTACATGAGCTCAATTTTAAACCCAAACCAAATGAGTATTGTTTTGTCCAATTTTAGATGTACCAAAGTACAAATGTATTTTGCCTTATTTGATTTTATTGCACCAATCTCAAATGTTCATTGCCTTGTTCAATTTTTAACCACCATGTCAATTTTAAGCACCAAAAGGAGATATGGAATGTGAAGTTTGAGCATGCATTGTTTGTTTTAAAACACCAAAATGAAAGATGAATTGATTTTTGATTAACAAGATTAAAACCTGCTTCCAAGCCACATGCTAAAAATGAAAAGTTAGTACCCAAATAAAAACCTTCTTCTCTGATTTATACCTCCAAAGTGTTGATTTTTTGTGTCTTAGCTTGTATCTTGTTCTATTTTTTCTTTCTTTCTCTTCTTCTCTACTCAATAGGGTCTTGAATCTTGACTTTTTTTGTTTTTGTGCTTTTGATGGTCAAGTGCATTACATCAAGTATGTATTTTCAACAATGAAAATGCATCATTTTACAATAGAGAATGATATTTAGATGGAAGAGAAGGAAATCTTATTTTTTAGTTTCAAAACAATGTTTTCCATAAAATGATCATCACCTGCACCTGCACACTAAAAGCAAAATTTTCAAAGATCTATATAAATATGTATATATCTTTTTTTCAAAAATATTTCTCATCAAAATTAAAATCACAGAGAATAGACCCCCTGTAGAATTTCAATAGATTTCCAAAAATATAAAATTTTCAAAGAAATATGTTGATTTGTGTCCAGATTATTTTTTTTATGAAATATTATAAAAAATCAAAAAAATCAAAAATTTGGATGGTAGCTTCCTTATGTCAAAAGAAACCTGCAAAAAAAGTTTTCAAGTCATAATTCTTAATTTTGTGCTTTCAGGACCCATTTTATCATAACAGACCAGTTTTAATAGATCTACCTTGTTTGAAAATATTTCCCAACAAAATTTAAATCACAGAGAATAGAACCCTATTATAATTTCAAGAGATTTTTAAAAATGTAAAATTTTCAAATAAATATGCTGATTTGTGCCCAAAATTAATTTTTTATGAAAAATCATAAAAAAATTATTAAAAAAAAATCAAAAAAATCTAAATTTTTTTTTATTGTAGCATCTCTATATTAGCGCCAACCTACAAAAAAAATTCATAAAAAAATTCCAAGTGGTTTGAAAAATATGACCAAATTTCACGTCAAGTTCACCATTTGTAATCGAGTAATAATAGGATCAATAGAAACCCACAATAACATATAAAATCTCAACCAAAAAGAGATTGTTAGAGCAATTAGTACTCCCAATATTCAAGAAAGGATGCAAGACAAACAATAAGCATAATTAATCAAATATTATGAAATCAATCCAAAACATGAATATGCAAATCATAAAATCCTTCCTTGGTGTTCTCCTTCTCAATGTGGGCTCTCAGAATTGAGCTCAAGATCGTACCAACATAAGAATTCAAAGAAATTGTGGTTACCAAAATCAAAGGTTTAGCTCTCTATTTATAATATTTTAGGGGTTTCAACCAAGAATCCATGATTGAAGGGATGATTGACTATGATTGAGGATTTGAACTCAGAGTGAGTGGGAGTTCAACTAAGTTGATTGTTTAGTTTAACAGGATTGATTGATCTATCAGCAAATAGATTGGAGAGATGAATTGAATGGACTAGTGAGATAACCGAATAGACTAGTGAGTTAACTAATTGCATAGATTAGAAGACTGAATTGATGGAAGACTTAACTGATTGTTGAGGGAGGTATTAACAATGTGGATTGAATAGTTAGGAGAGGGAATTGTGGAGTTAAGAGATCTGATTGAAAAGATAACTCAAAGTGAGTGTGAGTTAGGATTTAGGAGGATAATTATTATTTAAATAAATAAAATATTATTTATATGCACATGTGGAGATATTTTATAAATAAATAATTACCTATTTATTTAGGAGAGGGATTGTTAGCTGTAATTAAATAAATATAATTTATTTAATCATGAGAGGGGAATAATTAGTTTAATTAAATAAATATCATTTATTTAATCATGAGATAGAATTTGATTTAATTATTATTGAAATGCAATAATTAGGAGGGGGAACATTAATTAAATTTGGTTATTTAATTAATAATTATAAGATAGGGTATAATTAAATAAGGATATTTATTTAATTATATTATAGATGAATAAATGATGAATTAATTGTTTAGAAGTTCAATAATTAAAGTAATCAATTAAAATCACTTAATTATGGAATTAAGGAGAAATGGTGATTTTGATCTTAGAATATGGTAGAATGACACAATTAATTAAATAATAAAGATTATTTAACAATTTAGTAGGAATGTTAGTACTGTCATTGCGTTAGAGCAATAAGACATTTTTAAGTGTCTACAACAGGTTCTTGTATGATGCATCAATCTCTCCTTGACAAATATCTTCAATCTTACAGTGAATGAAGGTGCAAACGTCTTCAATCAATATGACTCTTGGCAGGATTGAGGATAAAGCTCCAGTTTTGTCTACTTTCACAACAACGGTAGGAGGGAGCTTATACTTTGAATTTGTTGGATCAATCCTTTCAACTACGAATGTTTTATGCAACTTGGGTGTGATCGTGATCTCGAAATACTTCAACAAATAGTAGGGTTCAAATTCAACAGTAAATAGAATGTTTAAATTCAGCTCAGTGAACACTAGAAATACCTCAAATCATCTTGTAGATGTTTGGAATGCTCAACTAAATGCTTTAAATCGCTCTTTAATCTCATTTCTGTCAATGCTCAAAGGTGCTCGCAAAAGTGTAAAGTGAAAATGAGGTAACAAACCCTCTATTTATAGTTTTTCCTTTAGGTTAGGGCTTCCAATAGTTATAATATGCATTTACTAATTCTTACCTAACTTTATTTTACCGTTAACCGAACTACACTTTGCTTCACCGAATGGGGTAACATAGCTCAAACACTTTACCAATCAACATATGAAATCATAACCTTATAACTTATATCCAAATGCATCTTGGTATGCTAATATGGATCTTTGTACTAAATCTAGGAACCGATTAAAATAAACTATAGGTTATCATCTCCTATACATACCTTTCACTGATTAAGTGAAAAAAGGCACACCCAATCTAGAGGATGTGGTGCCATCACTAGTTCCCAATTTCATTCCATCATCTTGTGACTTCCTTCTCCAAGTCTTATTCATCTTCTCTCTGATTTCATCAATGTTAACTCTTTTCACTTGGTTTCTCCTCGGTTGAATCCTTATTTCGGTACTTGCATTCTTTGGCTAGGTGACCGACTCTATGACAATGGAAACAAGACATTCTATAATTTCTCCATGATTTCCTGTTGTTCAAGTTTTGTCAGCATTTTGTCAGTTAGGGATCCATTTCTCATTTTTCCTTTGTGACCTGCATTCTTTAGATTTATGACCATATCTCTTGCAGTGGTTATAGTAATCTTCAAATCTTGGTTTCGTTGGATTGTTAATAACTCTTGTTCTACATTCAAATGCCTTATGTCCAAACTTATTGCAATTGTAACAATAACCTTTAAACTTAGGAGTGTTCGGAAAATTACCTCTCTTTCTTTTGTAGATGTCAGTTGTGTGTCTTGGTTTCCCACAATGATAACATGTAGGCTTCTTAGACTTCAATGGGGTAGCATCTTTGTCTCAGTTGGCTGCTTGTTTAGAAGACTCACCCTTATTGGTAGTGCATTTTACATTGTAACCGAGTCTAGTAGTATCTCTCACTTGTCTTTGATTTCTTAGCTGTTCATCCAGAATCTTCAATGCTTCTTCATTTCTTTTCAGGACTTCATTAGTATCCCTTTTAGAATTCAAATTATTCTTCAGATGTTCATTCTCAGATCTCAATTCTGCAATTTCTCCAACTTTCCTTGCAATATCTTGATTTGTAATAAAAAGTTGACCTGTCAAGTTATTGTGTGTTTGTGTCAGCCTCATTATTTCCTTGTCTTTCTCATCTTGTTGTGTATTCATTTGTCTTCTCTCTTCTTCATAAATTATTTTTTCATCCTCATCTTTTCCTTTTTGTTCTAATATTTCACACATCCTTACTGACTGTGATTCTTGTTCTCTTTTTAGTGTTTTCGTCTAATCAGCAAGAATTTTATTCTTTTCAAATATTCTGATATGATAGCATCATATTCATCAAACATGCTTCCCTCTAATTTTTCTTCAAGTTCCTCCACTTGATCTCGAGTATCTTTCAACTGATGTGCAATTTCTTCCCTTTTGTTGATTGAATGCTTCAATTTCCTGCTCAATTCTTCAATTTTCTCATTGGCCATTTTCAGTTCCATTTCCATATTGTCAATTACCATTTTGTACTTGTAGCTTTCTAGCTTTCCAAATATTTCCTCTCATGTGACTAAACTCCTTAATAAGAGACTGAGCTCTGATATCAATTGTTGGATTAGGTGTGGAAAGCTAAGTACTAAGAGGGGAGAGGTGAATCAAAACTGTAAAACACTTTTAAACTTATTTGAACTTTCTTCATAATCACTTACTAATTCCTTATCATTTGTATGCATCACATAAAATATATAAAACATGTAATAATTAACACATAACACACATATTTTGGTATCACATAAATCCTTGCTAGAGGATAAAAACTGTGTTGGGGATGACACCCACAAGACTTCACTACTGCAGAATAAATTTTTCTTAGTTAGAGCTACAATGCTTACCTATTTCTAATATTTTGGCTTGTTAAGAGTATTAACCCGATTAAGAGTTCTAAAGACTTCTAAGTCTACTTTGTTAAAAGATTTCACAACTCTAACCTAAGAATTGTACTTGGTTAAAGGATTTACAATTAAGATCTGTTAGGATCTACTCAGTTAAGAGACTTATACAATTTTGTGTTTGCAATTTGGTTGAGGAGGATATCAAGTTGTTGTCATTATGGAAACATATAATCGGTATGAAGATCACACTATGATAGCAAGAATTTATGTTAGAGTGCAAGTAAAATTATCTAAGTATAGCAGCATTTTCTAGTCTAACTAGAGACATTTTTGGATAGCGATGTTGATAGAAGTAGGTTTAGTGCATGCACACTTGAACATGGATACTTCTATGTATGACAAAGACACATCTGGAAGCACAAGTTTGCACGACATGTATGAAAGGAGTTATTGCAAGATTACCGAGACAGAATCGAAGCTGAATGAGAAGAGTAAGAAGACAGAACAAGTATAATAGTTAAGGGATTATTTTGTTTATCAAAATAATGACTTAACCATACAAGGGATGGCATCCTAGATGTTAACTCTTGAGAAGTAGAAGTTAGTTTTGTATTTTGGAAAGAGTTTATGTTTTGTAAAGCCGACTATAAAGTTATTATTCTTAATAACTTGTATAAATGTAAGAAGTATGTAATGCGAAGAGATATGCATGATGTAATAAGATAGTATAATGATATGATGTAAAGATATATGTTGTAAAATAAAAAGCAAGCATAATTTGTATATGAAAGAAAAGAAGCAAGAATGCTAAATCAGAATAGGAAAGCTATTCAGAAATAGTGAAAGGTTATGTACTTTACCTTTTGTAATTAGATATCATTGTATATTACATGTTTGGGTAGTGAGCTCATCTTGTAATCATTATATTATGTAATACCAACTCTTAGCAGGGTTGAGTATTCTAACAAGGCCTAGAGTAATTTAATCAGGACAGAGACACTATATGTATGTAATAGACTCCTAACAGGGTCAACATCCTTAACATGATACTTTTGATTAGTGGATCAGTTTTGGGTATCATCCCCACTGGGGTTTTCCCTTGGCCAGGGTTTCCTTGAGAACAAACTGTTGGAAACTACAATTGAAGCAATTGTTGTATTTTCATTGATGTCAAACCTTAACTGGTAAGACTATTGCTATCTAAGAAAGTACTATATCTATTGAGTGATGAGAAGGATTAGGGCAAGGGTGATAACAATAGAACCTAGAGAAAGGTTGAGTTATTTGATACTTCAATGAGTACTTGATTATGTGGCACAATAATAAGATAATGTATTATTTATCTAAGTAGGGAGCAAGATTGAACAAGTAGGCTTAACCGAGAAAAAGTGAAGAAATCTAGTTTAAGCTAAGTGATGTTAGTGTCTACCGAGCCAGTATATGATGAGTAAATTCAGTGTTGACCGAACATTAGTTTATTGCTGAGGGAGACAACATTAGCCGAGGGAAACAGTTTGAAGAGATGACTGAGCTACACAGTGATGACCGAGGAGTTGAACATAGTATTGACCGAGCGTTAGTAATTTACATTTGAGGAAGAATTTAGATTCCTAGCCAACATAGTTGAATTCTTGGATTATGTAAATCGTGTTAACTTTATTAATTGATTGTATGAATCATTTAATGCACAGTAAACTATTTTATTGTAATTCCAATAAAGAGATTGAAGATATTTCTAGAAGGATGTATGAAGAACATAATGATGGAAGGATTCAATGAATCTGACCTAACCCTAAGATCTACAGAGGAGATTAAGTGAAAAAATACAGATCTACCTATTGAAGAGGTATTAAGGAAAACCAAAGTGTGAGGTTGTAGAGATGTTAGAGTTGTTGATGTTATTGATTGAAAAATTAGAAAGGATGAAGGTGTAGGAGTTGATCAAAGTTGTGATTGATTGAAGGGATTTTTTAGTAGATCAGTGATGGAGATGGAAATGGAACTCAGTCAGTAAGCCATCATATATGTAATAATTGGATCTATTATTTGCAAAGTGATTTGTATGTTTTCAGATCAAACACTGCTATTAATTTCTAACCATTGTATCAGTTCAAAATCCTTTAATCAAGGTTGACCTAACAGTCATTGTATAAATCCTTTAATCAAGGTTGCATTCTAATGGAATGTACTTAAGTTCTCTAACAAGGTGCACTCCTAACAGGTTGGTTGAAATCCTTTAACAGGGTCACACCTAGCGGTATGTTTGTAAACCTTTGATAGGGTTGGCTTTTCATAGAGCTCACTTCAGAAGAGTGAAAATATCCAGTAACATGTTACAAAGTGGTTTTTCCCAAATTGGGTTTCCACTATAAATCCTAGTGTCAATACTTGTGTGAATGTTTTGGTTTGAACATTTCTATGTTTTGTAAGTTAAATACTATTGGATAGTGGACTTCAATGTTATATGTTTTTGGTATACATTCTGTAATGACTAAGTAGTGTTGGTTATTAGATCTAAGTTGTTGAAGTGTTTAAAAGTTTAATTGATACATCTATACCTGAGAACAACTGATTCAGCCCCCCTCCCTATTTTTCTAAATCATATTAACAATTG
Source organism: Chamaecyparis obtusa (assembly GCA_027943335.1). Taxonomy (NCBI): domain Eukaryota; kingdom Viridiplantae; phylum Streptophyta; class Pinopsida; order Cupressales; family Cupressaceae; genus Chamaecyparis; species Chamaecyparis obtusa. The sequence continues at coordinate 24,562 of BSBK01008022.1, read as the reverse complement.
GTATCAGAGCTATTGGTGCTTACAAAAAACAAGTTTAAAGGTACTTGAAGTAAATGATCAAGATGTATAAAAAGGAGGTACCAAAGTTGAATAAGGAGAACTTCCTTGCATGGCAGATTTTGATGAAACTGAATCTAGCTGGTATTGATGACTAATGAAATATTATGTTGAACATGACTATGTTACACGTGCTGCACCTTTGACTGCCGAAGAGATGAGAGCTAAACAAGAACACAATCAAGCAATGTTGGAGATTTCATCTGCCTTAAGCTATCTTGAATTTGAAGACATTAAAGATTGCACAAATGTAAAGAAAATGTGGGACACTCTTGCAAACATCTATGGTGGTGACATAAATGTACTAAGGGCGATAGTTGAAAGCCTGAGAGGTAAGTTTGATGAAATGAAAATGCAAGAAGGTGAAAATATTGCTCAATATTATGGTAGGATCAAGGAGGTTGTAAATGCTATTAGAGGAGCTAATGGAACTATTGATGATGAGATTGTTATTGGAAAGGTATTGAGAACTTTGTGTCATATATATGCCATCAAAATTTCAACAATTCAAGAATCTAGATGTAACCCTAGTAATGCTCTAACACTGGAAAGTCTTGTTGGTAAGCTTACTACTTTTGAACTTTCTAATTATGATAACTTCATTGTTGCTAATGTTGAATCTACATTCAAGTCACAAATATTTTTGCATAAGTCTAAGAAGGAAAAAGAAAGATGTATTAGTGAGAGTGAAAGTGATAGTGATACTTATGATGAGGAACTAGAGGATCTTGAAGCTCTTATGGTTAGAAGATTGAAAAGAGGAAAAGGAAAGTATAAAGGTAAACTTCCTATCATATGTTTCTCATGTAACAAAGTTAGCCATATAGCTACAAGATGTCCTGACAAGGATGACAAGGATGAGGAAAGAGAAATCAAGTACAAGGACAAGAGAGAAAATATAGATTATCGAAGATACAAGGACTACAAGGATAAAGGTAAGAAATCCTATTACATTGCTGAAGAGTAAACTGACACTGATAATGATGATTTTGAAATTAAATTAGTCTATGTTGCTATGAAAGATGATTATGATGAAGATGAAAAAATTGCACTTGTTTCTTATGTGAGAAAAGGTGATAAACGGATTATTGATAGTGGTTTCTCACACCACATGATTGGTGACAAAAGTAAATTTGATACCCTAGATCATTACAAAGGTAGAAGTGTTAAGTTTGGTAATGATGCACCATGTCTTGTAAAGGGTAAAGGATTAATTAAGCTGACTGATAAGATCACTTGTCAAAATGCTTATTGGGTTGAAGGTCTTAACTATAATTTGCTAAGTGTTGCACAACTTAATAGCACTGGTTACTGAGTGGAGTTTCATCACAGGAAGGCTAAAATATTTGATGTCACTAGTGAACTAATTGAGAGTAGAAAACAAACAAGAGGTAATTTGTTCTATCCAGACCTATTTGAAGAGATACGCTTGGTTGCACAACTTGATGATATATGGTTATGGCATAAGAGACTATGTCATGTTAACTTTGATAATCTAGTAAATATTAGTAAGAAGAGAGTTAGAGGTTTGCCTAGATTGAAGAAACCTAATAATGTGATGTGCAAACAATGTCAGCTGGGTAAAATGACAAAGTCTAGTTTCAAGGGCAAGACTTTTACTTTTAAAAATGTTTTAGATCTGGTTTATACTAACCTTTGTGGACCTATGGGTGTACAAAGCTATTATGGTGCTAAATACTTTATTCTGTTTGTTGATGATTTCACTAGGATGATGACTGTAATGTTTTTAAAAGAAAAATTTGATGCATTTTAGTTGTTTAAGTGGTATTTGGCAAAGGTTGAAAAGGAGACACGTAGAAACTTGAAATGTCTAAGATCTGACCGAGGTGGAGAGTTTATATCAAATGATTTCAATCTGTTATGCAATTATAGAGGAATCAAGAGATAGATGTCTACACCTAGAACATCTCCACAAAATGGTATAGCAGAGAGAAGGAACAGATCTATCATGGATTGTGCAAGGATACTAATGATTAAGAATAATGTTGCACAAAAGTACTGGAAAGAAGCTATAAGTACAACTTTTTATACCTTAAACTGAGTACAAATAAAAAAAGGTACAAATGTTACACCTTATGAACTATGGCACATTTATGCACCTAATGTAAAATACTTTAGAATTTTTGGGAGAAAATGCTATATATTAAAAGATAATAGGAATGGAAAGTGTGATGCTAAAAGTGACGAGGGCATATTCCTAGGTTATTCCATAAAGAGTAAAGCTTACAAGTGTTTGAACTCTAACATTAACAAAATTTTGAAAAGTGTAAATGTGAAGGTTGACGAATATGTAGAGAAAAATAAATAGGAAAGTAAAAGAAAACCTGAAGATTATAGATATTTTGTCTATATAGAAGGAGAGGGAAGTAACACACTTGCACCTAATGCAGAATCTTTGGTAAGCAATGTTGAGCATCAAGGAAATAATGCCAAGCATCAGGAGGATGTTGCCGAGCGATGGGAGGATGCTGCCGAGCGACGGGAGGATGCTACCAAGCAACGAGAGGATGCTACCAAGCAACATGAGGATGTTGTCGAGCATTAGGAAGAGGTTGTCAAGCAATCATATACTGAATTTGATAATATTATTGATGAACCTAAAGAGAAAGGAGAAAAGAAAGATGAACATACTTTGGCATAGTATGTAAGGAGACATCACAAGCCAGAGCAAATCATTAGAAATAAAGAAATTGGAGTTTTGACCAAAAGAAAGTTAAGAGATCCTACATGTTTATTATGTGAGTTTCAGCCTAAGACAACAAGGGAGGCATTAGAAAATGAAGACTGGATTCAAGCTATGAATGAGGAGATAGACCAAATAGAAAAGAATGATACCTGGACTCTGGTGCTGAGACCAGAAAACAAAAATGTCATTGGAACAAAATGGGTATTCAAAAATAAGCTTAATGAACATGGAAAAATCAAAAGGAACAAAGGAAGCCTGGTATGCAAGGGTTATGCACAAGAAGAAGGAATAGACTATGGGGAAACATTTTCCCCTGTAGTAAGATTAGGAGTGAGAACTCTACTTGCATATGCTACCTACAAAGATTTCAAGGTATACCAAATGGATGTCAAGTCTACATTTTTGAATGGTATTTTAGAAGAAGTGTACATTGAGCAACCTGAAGGATTTGTTGATCCAAACAAGAGACACATGGTTTGCAAACTGAATAAGGCACTGTATGGATTGAAGCAAGCCCCCAGAGCATGGTATGAGAGGCTGCACAATTACTTGGTACAGATTGGATTCTCAAGGAAAAATGACACCAGCAATGTATACATGAAAGATGAAGGAGGTAAAGGGATCTTGTTAGCTAATTAATATTTTTGTAGATGATATCATATTTGGAGGACAAGATGCCTTGTGTAAGAAATTTTCAAATGAGATGCAAACTAAGTTTGAAATGTCTATGTTTGGTGATATAAAATTCTTTGTTGGTTTTCAAGTCTATCAGATGGAGAAAGGTATTTTTATCACATAGTATAAATATGTCAAAGAGATACTGAAAACCTTTGGTATGGAGGATTCAAGGCCAGTGAGTACTCCCATGGCTAATGGACATAAATTGTCTAAAAATGATGATGCTGCTGAAGTAAACCAAACTCTATATAGATCCATGATTGGAACACTACAATATGTTGTTCATAGTAGACTAGATATTGCTCTAGAAGTTGGGATTGTGGCAAGATTCTTTGCCAATCCTAAGGAAAGTCATATGATGGCTATGAAGAGAATAATGAGATATTTGAAAGGGATAGAAGACTATGGACTGTACTATGAGAAGCATGAGAGATTTGAATTGAGAGTCTATACTGATGCAGATTGGGCAGGAAATGTGGATGACAAAAAAAGTACTAGTGGTGGAGCTTTCTTTCTTGGACAGAGATTAGTTTCCTGGACAAGCAAGAAACAAAATTTCATTTCCCAATCTACAACTGATGTCAAGTATGTAGTAGCTGTAGTGACTGTTCAAATATGGTATGGATTAAGCAATTGTTGAAAGGCATGAAAGAGGATATTGCTGAACCATTTGTCATATACTGTGACAACACAAGTGCTATCAACATATCAAAGAATCCAGTCATGCATACAAAGACCAAACATATTGCCATCAAGTATCATTACTTGAGGGAATTGGTACAAGATAAAGAGGTGAGAATGGAATATGTGAATACAAAGGAACAACTAGCAAACATATTCACAAAAGCCTTACCTAAGGAGGCTCATGAATATCTGAGAGGTAAATTAGGGGTTCTTCCCCTAACTGATGCTGCCTAGTCAAGCTAGGAGAACTACATCAAATGTGTTGCACAGAGTATCTGACAATTTGATGCAAAAAAGGTCACACTTTAGGAGCAGCCTAGAGTTGTGAAAAGTACAACAAAGCTATAATCAGTCATAAGCAAGATGACAAAGGGAGAAATATTGTTATTGAACTGACAAGATGACATCTACATCTGAAAGATGCAAGCTCTAGATGTTTCTTTGGCATTATTGTCAAAGAGGGAGAGATTCAGAGATGAAAATACATAACAAAGAAAATCATTCAGAGAATCAGAGGAAGAGAGACACGGAAAAGATTTAGAGGGAGTAATTGTGTGGATGGTCAAGCAAGTTAGGCTAAGTGATTCAGAATCAGAATGAAGCTAAGGATATTACAAATGTTTCTGATGCAAAGACAAGTTTTGGATTGGTTGGTGAGTCATGTGTTATTCATATGGTGTTGCCATCAATGCCAAAGAGAGAGATTGTTGGAAATTTCAATTGAAGCAATTGTTGTATTGTCATTGATGTCAAACCTTAACTGGTAAGACTATTGCTATCTAAGAAAGTACTATATCTATTGAGTTATGAGAAGGATTAGGGAAAGGGTGATAATAATAGAACCTAGAGAAAGGTTGAGTTATTTGATACTTCAATGAGTACTTGATTATGTGGCACAATGATAAGATAATGTATTGTTTATCTAAGTAAGAAACAAGACTAAACAAGTAGGCTTAACCAAGAAAAAGTGAAGAAATCTAGTTTAAGCCTAGTGATGTTAGTGTTGACCGAGCCAGTATATGCCGATTAAATTTAGTGTTGATCAAACATCAGTTTATTGTCGAGGGAGACAACATTAGATGAGGGAAATAGTTTGAAGAGATGATTGAGCTACGCAGTGATGACTGAGGAGTTGAACATAGTATTGACCGAGCATCAATAATTTACATTTAAGGAAGAATTCAAATTCCTAGCTGACATAGTTGAATTCTTGGATTATGTAAATAATGTTGACTTTATTAATTGACTATATGAAGCATTTAATGCATAGTAAACCATTTTTTTATGATTCCAATAAAGAGATTGAAGATGTTTCTAGAAGGATGTATGAAGAACATAATGATGGAAGGATTTGATGAATTTGACCTAACCCTAAAATCTACAGAGGAGATTAAGCAAAAAAAGATGGATCTACCTATCGAAGAGGTATTAAGGAAAACCAAAGTGTGAGGTTGTAGAGATGCTGGAGTTGTTGATGTTATTGACTGAAAAAGTAGAAAGGCTGAAGGTGTAGGAGTTGATTAGAGTTGTGATTTCTTGAAGGGATTTTTGAGCATATAAGTGATGGAGATGGAAATGGAACTCAGTCAGTAAGCCAACATATATGTAAGAATTGGATCTTTTATTTGCAAATTTATTTGTATGTTTTCAAATCAAACACTATTGTTACTTTCTAACCATTGTATCAGTTCAAAATTCTTTAATCAAGGTTGACCTAAAAGTCATTGTATAAATCCTTTAATTAATGTTGCATTCTAATGAAATGTACTTAAGTCCTCTAACAAGGTGCACTCCTAATAGGGTGGTTGAAATCCTTTAACAAGGTCACACCTAGCAATGTGTTTGTAAACCTTTGACAAGGTTGGCTTTTCATAGAGCTCACTTCAGAAGAGTGAAAATATTAGTAACATGTTACAAAGTGGTTTTTCCCAAATTGGATTTCCACTATAAATCCTGGTGTCAATACTTGTGTGAATGTTTTGGTTTGAACATTTCTATGTTTTTCAAGTTAAATACTATTGGATAGTGGATTGCACTATTATATGTTTTTGGTATACATTTTGTAATGACCGAGTAGTGTTGGTTATTAGATCTAAGTTGTTAAAGTGTTTAAAAGTTTAATTGATACATCTAGACTTGAGAACAACTGATTCACCCCCCCTCTCTATTGTTCTAAATCATATCAACATAAACATGGTGTTATGAGTTCATTTTCTTTATTGCTTTGCATGTTAGTTAGTTTACTTTGTTTTGGAAGCATCAAGTTAATTTGTTATATCCATAATTGGGAAAAAGTAAAATTTTGTTGAATACTGATTCACCCCCCCTCTCAGTATTCCCTATTTCTAACAATTGGTATCAGAGCTTAGTTACTCGGAAGAAAGTTATTCAGAGAAAGCCTAGTAGCTTGAGTAAGATCTCTATGGATATGGATCAATTGCAGAAGAATCTTGAAGAAGCTCTTGAACAGATTGATATTCTTACTAAAGAAAAAGATACTCTGAAAGGGAAATATGATGATGTGAAGAACTTCATTGAGAAGCTAAAAGAAAAAGTGGAAGAAATGAAATCAAAGAAAGAACCTACAATTAAAATCAAAGATTGTGATCAAATTTCAAATCTGAAGAAAGAAAATGAGATCCTTAAACATGAATTAAAGATTGTAGATCTGAAGTTAAGTTTGAAAGATGGAAATAGAAAGAATGAATCAAATCTGAAATCTGAAAATGAAGATCTAAAGTCTAAACTTTGTAAAGTGATATCTGAACTTGAGAAAACCAAATTGCAGTATGCTTAACTTGAGTAGTATAATAAAATTGTGAAAGGTGAATTGACTCAGTCTAAACAACATCTTGAAAAATTGTATTCCACCAGTGAGAAGATTGATGAACAAATATCTTATCAAAAGCCATATTATGATAAAATTGGTCTTGGATTTAACTCATCTAAGATAAGTGAAGAACACACGGAACGAGATCTGAAAGTCTCTGAGAACAAAGATGAAAATAAGCCTGATGAAGCTAACAAATTTGAAGACATACCTAATCCACCTAAAGAAGATTAACCACCTAAAGATACACAAAGAGAATTCAAAGGTAGATTTTTTGCATGTTATACTTTTGGACATATGAAGAAAGATTGCACAGGTAAGCGATTCAAACCTATCAATGGTTATTGTTGTAATTGTCATGTTTTTGGACATAGAGCTATTGATTGTAAGAAACCTATATCTAATGATAATAATAGCATTAGAATGTTTAGAGATACTAACCATGCAGACAAGAGACCTACTGAAGATATGAACAGAAGAAATGGAGTTGTGTGTTATAGATGCAACAAGATTGGACACATTGCCAAAAATTATAGATCACAAATCAACCAGACAAGACTGATATATGGAAACAATGGATTAGTTTGCTAGATATGTAACAAATTTGGTCATACGTCAAGATTTTGCAGAATGAACAACATGAAAAACCCTAATCCTAGAAACTATACAAGGAGAAATGAGAATGCAAGCAACAGTAAAAAAGGATGTTGTAGTAATTTAGAAGAAGTGAAATTTGTTAAAGCTACAGATCAAGTAGACACACTTAGTACAAAAGGTAATCAGATAGGTAAAGTATCTGATAGTAAGTGTGAATTTCTTCCTAACCCATCTCAAAGCACTTAATTCATAAAGAATACTTTAGAATAGGAACTTAGGATAATGTAGAAATTAGAGTAGAATGAATTGAGTCTTGTGCAGTTAATGTAAGGTAGTATGTGATATATTGATACTATGGTTAAGAGCGCATGAGCTAATATGAATGTATGCAAGTTCATGAGAAGTATGAAGTTTTGTAGGAAAATAGGAACAACTTTTTGGAAAGAAGTGACAAAGGAATTCAATGTGATGTCAGAATATTGAAAGATTGAAAGGTTAAAAGCTTATGATCGGTATTATTTGATCACTCAAGAGATTAAAAGTGATAAGGAGATCAATACAGTGCTGATTGAGAGCAGTTTATAGGATTTGGTAAAGAATTTCATGCCGAATCTACGCAAAGCCCTAAATCATAAATTTGAGTTGAACCAAGAGTGGAATTTATAGATCCACTTGGATATAAAGTTTCAGAAGTTGAAATAGAAGAGTATGTGAACAGATTGCTTAAGAGCAAGTTGGATGTGAAAATTTCTATATTTGGAACCTATGAGGAGAACTTTAACTTTGTGAAGTCTTTGCATGAAGATAAATTGGCCAAGAAGAGAGTTGACAACACTATTAAGAAAATTCTTAAGGACACAGGCATGTCATAACATGAATTTCTAGTTGTGAAGCAGATAGCATCAACAATAAGAGACATTGAACAAAAAGAAGTTTTATCTGTTCCACCCCTATCATTAGTTGCAGGTTAGACTAAAGATGTTTAGAATTTAGAAGAATTCGTTAAAATTGAAGAGGTGCAAGAAGTAATAAAATCTGCTAGATCCTCCACCACTCCACTAGCAAAAAGAGTAAAGTAAATGGCAAGTGGGCCAGGAAAGAGACAAAAAACCATATTCACCCCAGCACATAGAAAGGTATCTAAAGTAAAAGATGATGAAGAAACTAGAAACAGTAAAAAGAAATGGAAACCAAAGATAGAGAAAGTAAATGCCTTAATCATTAATGAAGGATATTTCTCTAAAATGAATAAATTCTATGAGTTGTACAATTATTCTGAGAAGTTGAACTTAGAAAATGTAGTTGTCAAGCATATGATACTGGCATATAAATTTTTTGATAGTATTAAAGGAAAGATTCCTGATGAACTCTTTGAAAATTTAGTGAATAGAAAGAAAAGAGCAGTTGAAGAAGATAAAAACATAAGAGAAAACTATGTGAGGAAGCTCTGTGACATTAAAGATGAAGATCATTTCAAAGAAATCATAAAAAATCTTAATATTCATTTAAGAATGAAAAGGAGAACTATCTTGATAATGGGAGGAAACTATGAGGAAATAAATAAAGAGACTGAACATGCAGTTATAAAAGTAATGATCTCTGGCCCTAGTGAGCACACAAGTGCATCAGATCATGTATTGGAAGCTGAGCATCAGAAAAGTCCATCACTTCCACCATCAATTAACATTAAAGATGAAACCATGAATGTGGAAGGAACGAATATCACTTTGGGTAGTGAAGATAACCCATTCAACAATCTTGAGAACATTGTTGACAATTCGGCTCCTGAGCAGCAGGATATGACAATTGATGAGGAAGAAGGAAAGGAAGCAAGAAAAGAAGAAGAAGCATAATAGACACAAGTAGAAACACAAGTTAATACATAGGCAACATGACAGGAAGTGTAATGCCCCACTAGGGAACCCAGGAGAACTTAACCTAAATGAGCATCTAAGTTTGCAGAATAATTTTTTTTTTAAAAGTTAACATACAAGATAAACATTAATGCAGAAGCAATTACCATTTACTCACATTAATACAAAAAAAAAACATAGGTTAAAACTCTCAAGGTTTCCTCGATGAAGATTACGTTAACATTAATTAATTAATTTAGATTAGGTACAATTACAAGATTCATATAAACAAATGAAAGGTAAAAGAAACATCACCAACAAGATAACATAAATACACGGGTACCATAAGGTATCCATAATAACTTACATCCACTACACATGTCGCAAGGTATGTAGTACAATAACTAAAATAAGTACAACATGATATCTCTAAATAACTGATACAATGATACAAGATCACTGTAGTACCCCTCGCATCTTACTTTTGCTGATACTATGTTTAGTTTGACACTGTTTTATCTTGGTTGTTTAGATCAGACATATATTACATGTTATATTTATATTTTGGTGTGTGATTAAATAGTTATAGTTTGGATGTTAATTGTCATGATGAACCTGAAACAAAACTTTACGTAATGGTTAAATCTAGTAATGATGGATTTTATATGATGTTTCAAATGCATGTATAAATTGAAGTAATTAGATGATGGTTATATTTGGCACTTACCCCATACCCGCATGTGTATGGTATCATGTTTGTTATCATTTATGTTTTCTTTTCTGTTGACATGCATGTATGGTAGAGGAGGAGGCGTAGTTACCTGCATTTAGTCGGGTCCACACGTCCTAGCCATCCCTACCATTGTCTGATAGTATGTTATATATGCACACGTACATGCAATAGTTTTTATGCAGGTTGCAGGTACCGGGCATCGACTTCCCTGGCTTGACAGGATGAGCGTGCCATTATTATGTCTCAATGGCGGAGAAGGGGAGTTAGCACCTAGGCCAATTCCCTAACCTAACCTAACCATCCTAAAATCACGGATGGGACCTTACTTGACTCACCTAAATCGAATTCCTCCTGGTAGAATGAATCCGATATATGTTTTCCCGGTTGAGCATGATATTGTCTTAGGTTTTGTTCCATGTCGGTGTTGCATTTTGACCTTGTAGATCTCATGTATGATCTCTGATGGTTATTTAAATTATGTTGACGCATTAGTAAGTGTATTTTTATAAGCATCATAATTAGATAAATATATCTTTTATATGTTTATAGATACCATTTATTTTATAATTTAAAAAGAAAATCTTGAGTTTGATATATTCTAAATTGAAAGAAAAGATTTAAGAAGATAATAAAAATGTTTTTTTTCCATGTCACCTTAGGAGTAGGAGAAGTGCATTTAATAGGTTTGGGGAAGAAATAAGATAAAAAGGGAGTCATTATTATGTTATTTTTGGATGCTAAATTTAGAGGATTGAAAACTGGTTATGAGGATTTGGAGATGAAAGTTTAGAAAAAGCTTGGAAAAGAGGAAGAGAGCAAGAAGAGGAGGATTGATTTTGTGGAGCACATTGGAATCACAGTTGAGAGGTTGGCTTCATCAACCTGCTTTGAGAATCAGGTAGGTTTCAAATTTCCCCATAGTATGTTGTCATGTTGGTTTTAGATTTCCATTAATAAGAAAGTATATCTACCTTCTCTAAATGTGGAGTGAGGAAAAGAAATAAACAGAATTACAGTTTATATTGTGAGATTTCATTGTTTCAATTTGTAAACCTTCTTAATTCAACGATAGATGAAAACCACTGAAACTATATTGAAAAACAAGAGAGTTTGATGCTTCATAATCTCCATGAAAACCACTGTTTTTAGAACCATTTATTTGCCATTTATTCATTAAATTTATCATCTATGTATATATCATTTTGAATCAAGAATCCTATATTTTGTTTTGGAAATAAATTTGGAAACTATACTTCATCCCATAGATGACAAATTAACTAAGTCCTTATGAAAAAAGAGGAAACAAGCACAATATGAACTTAAAACTGGGAGCAAACATACATTCTGGAAAATATATGGGGACTCTTATTTTTCCCAAGCCTTACACAGAGAATATTCTCTCTTTGATTCCCTAAAATATCTATTAGTTTATATGTTTTCCTCTTAATATTATTATAAACATGTTTTAAGGCCTCTTATGTCATTCCCCACTTGTTGAGGGCCCCACAAGGATATTAGGCGCAGGTGTTGGGAGTTTTTAAAGAGTTTTATATTTAAAATTTTTGCCAAATCCTATCCCCCACGTTGGCTTAATGCATGAGGATAGACTTAAACAATAAAAAGTTTAAAAAAAAATGCTATTCCTTCATTTAATGACCTGCCAACTCTTAGCAAATTTGTTTGACCTTTTAGACTCCACCTCCCATGCGTACCTTGCTTGGGGATTGATGTCTGACATCTTCCATTTCTCTTAAATTTGTCTCCCCACCTTGCTTAGCGCACCACCTAACTTGCAGATTTTTCTTAAGGAATGAAGGACACTTGTCTTTTCCTCTTTGCCTTGGGTTGGTCAAAGTACCTCCCATATCTTTTATCATGTGAGCAGCCTTGTGAAAGGTGGCGTGGGTTTTTCCTTAGCCATGTTTATGAATTTATTACCATGTTTGAACCCCCTTTGAAAATGGACGCCCACCTTGGGTCTTGCACCCATTTGCCTTATTTTAAATAGTTTATCTTATTCACTAAGGAGATGAGGTGGATAGTAGATTAGGGACCTAGGTGACTTTAGATTTGGATAGCTTTGAGGTTTTTTGAATAAGCTAATACAAAATGAAATGTTTAATTAATTTATTATTTGAATTTGTCATCCATTGGAGTAATGCACTTTTTGGATTTGTTTATGATTGTGTAATATTTGACACCTTATTATTATTAGTAAATGTATCATATTTGCCATCTAATTTAACTAAGAGGATTTAGCTAAAATTAATATTTTATGAGCTATTGTATAATTAATATTTGGATTAATTACTGAGTACATTATAATCACCTTAGAGTCCTTTAACTTTAGTCATTACTTTCATTATCGATATAGTTACATTGACATCTTTTATAAGTTAATGAAGACATTATATCAAACCATTATAGGCATTAGTGAATGATAACAATATGGTTATTAATCTATAGACGTGGATATACTGATTAGTGTAATTAACTAGTGTGAGCGAATAATTACTTGTGTAAGATGTTCTCTTTGCGTATACTGCTCGTGCATGGAAGTATACTGTTGGTGTAGTTGTTTTATATACGAGATTAGATAACCGAATAGGGGATAAAATCCAGAGGTCGGGTGCATTGTTGTGGTTATCAGTTATCTGTTTGTTGATTTTATTTATGGTGCAATGTGGATTCTATCTTCATTTGTTTGTTTTGGATTAGGGTCAATGTGAGACCTTAATGGGATGGTTAAACCGATCCCTGTTATTATTTCCTCCTGGTGGGTTAAAAAACTTGATTTAGTGGCCAAGTGAATTTATGTTTTGAAATGAGATTTGCTTCAATTGTTTATCTGGTTATTGGATCTTATTATGTCATAAGTGGCCACAAACCAGGATGGGTATTGTTGTGAAACTAGGGTAGGTTATCTAGATGTGGTGTAGGAGGTGGCTTGCAATGGATCGCCGAGGCCCGCAAGTGGCTGACGGATCATCCATTGTCAAGTTTCTTAATTCCAGTGATAACACTATAAAATTGATTTAGTCAGGATAACATTAAAAAGATAATTTGAAATACCTCGCCCATGCCTTGAGTGCTAGTTAAGACTAAGGATGGATGCGGGAAGATGCTAGATGCATCATCGATATACTTGTCTTCATGAGAGATATCGATGCCACGTATGATCACTTGAGTGCTGTCGGTTCAGTGAGGAACCTTCAGGACTAAACTCAAGGGTGGATCTACATGATGACACCTTCCTACTCACACCGTAGATATCCTACGTAGGTCAGTGCCTCTGGTAACCCGTATACCCTCTTGTATTAGATATATATTCTCCTAGATGTTGATTGGGGATTGGTCCTTAGTGTGTGTGTGGGCCTGGTGTTATCTCCCTCACACGGTGGGGTGGACCTCTGGGTTCCACATGGTCGGGAGGTAGTGTACTTCTCCATTGAGACAGTTGCAGACTACCCTTCGTCACTTGATTGTATACTTGGATCAGTCTATCTCTTTTATTGCAGATTTATGTACCCAGTGCTGGAAGTTATTATGTTGTACTTATAAGAGGATTCACTTGATTAGTAATGATCCCTACGTGGATCCATGATGTTTTTGGATATTCGTGATTGTATTAAATTCTACCGCATACCCTACGACATGTGTAGCGGATGTAGGTGATCATGTGTTATAATGAAATATTGATTAAGAGATGTATTTAATTTATCTTTGTACTTAAGAGTTCTTAAGAATTAATCATGTTAGCGTAGTGTTAGTTTTATAACGTAATTCTACGTCAGGGACCCTTGAGAACGAAAATGAAATGATATATTTTATTCAGAACTCATGTTTGTATATCATTGTGTTACTATGTTCAAGGTGTTTGTAAACTTTAGTAAAAAAAAAATAAAAAAATGTTGCATAACTTAGTTTAATTTTAGTGTTTTCTCTTGGGTTCCCTGGCGGGGCGTTACAATTGGTATCAGAGTGCAAGTTCTACACTGGGAACTCTGGGAATAATATGTGCGCCCATTAGGTCTTATTAGGTAAACATGTTAAAACCAAACTTAGACATCAAAACAATATGTTTGTGGAAATCTTTAACTTTCACAAAAATTTGAACCGAAGTAGAACTAGAAGAATGAAACTTGCTTTAAACTATGTCCTTATGTGATTGCTTTGGTTTCAAATATGACATACTTAATATATATCTATGCTTAAATGTTTTGTCCTAACCTTATGGTTGCAGGAAATATGCCTCCTGTGACTAGAGCCCGTGGTAGAGGTAGAGGAAGAGGTAGAGTGGTTACACCCTCTTTCTCAGTTGATCAGGATAGTGCTCAGAGCCATAGTAGAAATCAGGGTGATAGCCACCAGGATGGTTCAGAGGATTTAGACACCAGACAGATTTTACAGGCCATTCTTGAGAGGTTACCACCTGTGCAGAATAGAGGTAATCAGGGAGATCAGGCTAGAGAGAGGGAAAGGACTCCCCTTAGATAGGTTGTACCAGTGGAGTATGATGCTGCTATGGCAAGTCAGATGAAGGACCTGTTTAGAATGCCTAAACTTCCATTTGATGGCATAGGTACCAGGTTTGAGGCGGACACATGGCTCATTGGTTTAGATAGGTACTTCTCCATGTACCCATTTGCTAGCAATGTAAAAGCTAGATATGCTATCATGCAATTGACAGATTCAGCATCATCATGGTGGAGGACAGAAGAGAGTAAATTGGGAATCACCATAGATACAGTTACATGGGAGTTGTTCCTTGAGAGCTTTAGAGATCGGTTTTTATCAGATCAGTGGAAACAGGACCGTGCAGATGAGTATCATTACTTGAGACAGAGGAATATGACCGTACAGGAGTATGAGCGGAAGTTCTTTGAGCTGAAACAGTATGTTGGTTATAGTAGTGAATCACCCCTCATGATTCAGCATTTTATTAGAGGGCTTAATGCCCATATTGGAGGAGAAGTGAAGGTCTTAGAACCCAAGACCCTTAGAGAAGCAGTAACAAAAGCTATACTCACAGAGAAGAAATTTCAAGGTAAGCAGGGTGGTGGCACATCAGATTTCAGGGGTAAACAGTCACAAGGTAACACTAATTTCAAGAAGCCATCACACTTCTCCAAAGGCAATCAGAATCAAAGTCAGCAGAGTTCAAAACCCCCTGATCAGAGTGGTACAACTTCCAACTCCAGAAAGTTTCGTAATAGTCAGCGCTTCAAGCGCAACCAGTCTTCTCAGCCCACACAGTCAGTGCAGAGCTCACATCAGGGTAGTAGTAGAGGCAGTTTCCATCAGTCCAGTGCACCTTCAGCAGGAAGGGGTTATGGTAGAGGCACAGGTTGCTTCACATGTGGACAGTTTGGGCACATTGCAGTTAATTGCCCGCAGCGTGGTTCACAGTATTCAGGGCAGAGACCCGCACCATCTGAGCCTACGATTGGGGATTCAGGTAGATCTCACAAAGTGTTTGCAGTAGTAGACCACCGTCAGGCAGAGCACCAGGGCACAGTTATTGAGTCAACAGGTGCTATCCGAGGTATTGATGTTTCTATATTATTTGATTCTGGATCTACGGATTCTTTTCTATCTCCATTTGTAGTAGAGAGATGTGGTCTAGTGGCAGTAAAGCAAGGCATAGGTTGGCAAGTGGAGCTAGCTTCAGGGGCAAAGGTGATCACAAACACCTTAATCCGGCATTGCTGGGTAGATTTGGGTAGCATTGGCACTTCAGTTGATCTTCATATTATCCCATTGGGGTCGTATGATGTTGTTTTAGGCATGGATTGGTTGGAATCCCATGGAGCTACTATTGATTGTAGACAGAAGATCATTAAGTGTAAGGATGATCGGGGTAAAAGCATTGAGCTTAGAGGCATTCAGCATCCTGTTTCTCTTTGTATGATTTCTGCCATGCAGTTGAAGCGAAGTATGAGAAAGGGGTGCCAAGTGTTTGCAGTGTCCTTGAGGGAGTTTGAGGATGAGGATGGTGAGAAAAAGTCCCTTGATCACTCTGTATTACAGGAATTCATTGATGTCTTTCCAGATGAGATCCCGGGTATGCC
The DNA here is from genome assembly GCA_027943335.1 of Chamaecyparis obtusa. Taxonomy (NCBI): domain Eukaryota; kingdom Viridiplantae; phylum Streptophyta; class Pinopsida; order Cupressales; family Cupressaceae; genus Chamaecyparis; species Chamaecyparis obtusa. The sequence goes on along the minus strand of BSBK01008022.1, from coordinate 8,352 downwards.
ACCAAAGCGGGATATCGATTTTCATATTGATCTTGTTCCAGGAGAAGAGCCTATATCTAGAGCTCCATACAGGATGACTACACAGGAGCTGAATGAGTTAAAGCTGCAGTTGGAAGAATTATTGGCTAAGGGATGTATCAGGCCTAGTGTTTCACCTTGGGGAGCACCAGTCCTCTTTGTCAAAAAGAAGGACGATTCATTATGACTGTGCATTGATTACAGACAGTTGAACAAAGTCACAGTCAAGAATAGGTATCCCTTGCCACGGATTGATGATCTCTTTGACCAGGTGAAAGGCGCTAGGGTGTTCTCTAAAATAGACCTCAAGTCAGGTTATCATCAGTTGCGCATTAGAGAGGAGGACATCCACAGGACAGCTTTTCAGACACGCTATGGTCACTATGAGTTCACAGTGGTACCATTTGGCTTGACGAATGCTCCATCTATGTTCATGAGTTTGATGAATGGGGTATTTCGTAGGTATCTTGATCACTTCGTTGTTGTCTTCTTGGATGATATTTTGGTTTATTCTAAATCCATGGAGGAACACGAAGAGCACCTTCAGTTTGTATTGCAATGCCTTAGAGAGAATCAATTGTATGCTAATCCAGCTAAGTGTGAGTTCTTCAAGGCAGAGATTCAATACTTGGGCCACGTGATCTCGGGTGATGGTATTTTAGTGGATCCCACAAAGATCCAGGCTATAGTTGATTGGCCGGCACCTACAAATGTGCCAGAGGTTCGCAGTTTTATGGGTTTGGCAGGATATTATCGTAAGTTCGTAGAGAACTTCTCTAGAGTTGCTTATCCCATCACCTCATTGCAGAGAAAGGGCAAGAAGTTCATTTGGTCTGAGAAGTGTGAAGAGGCATTCAGAACCCTCAAGCATAAGTTGACTAGTGCACCTATTCTTTCAGTACCTGATCCCACAGGTGATTTTATGGTTTGTACGGATGCTTCTTTGGAGGGTATTGGAGCAGTCCTCATGTAAGGAGGACAGGTGATTGCTTATGAGTCTCGCAAACTCAAAGATCATGAGTTGAACTATCCCACGCATGATCTTGAGCTAGCAGCGGTAGTCCATGCTTTGGTCCGATGGAGACACTTTTTATTGGGACACTGATTTGAGCTTCATACTGATCATCGCAGTCTACAGTACATTTTCACTCAGCCTAATCTGAATGCTAGACAGAGGAGATGGATGGAGTTCCTTTGTGAGTATGATTTTGAGGTTAAGTATATCCAGGGGAAGGAGAATGTGGTAGCTGATGCTCTTAGTAGGAGGAGATGAGTTGCAGCTGTGACTACACTTGGTGTTGTCTTGAGGAGGAGGATCTTGCAGGCACTTCCTCGAGATACTTTTTATCAGGAGGTGAAGGTAGAGATTGAGTCTGGGAGACCTCTAGTAGGCAGATTTGAGGGGTATGTGTTGGAGTCTGATGGTTTGTTGCATTATGCGAGCCGGATCTATGTACCGTCATTGGATGATCTTCGTTCATTGATTTTATCTGAGGCTCATTGTGCACCTTACTCGGCACATCCTGGTGTCAAGAAGTTGCATGAAGATCTTCGACAACTATATCATTGGTCAGGAATGAAGAGGGATATTGCTGATTTTGTTGCTAGGTGCTTAGAGTGTCAGAGGGTTAAGGTAGAACATCAGCATCCAGCAGGAATTTTACAGTCACACAGTATTCCTTCGTGGAAATGGGATGTTATATCGATGGATTTTATTGTGGGTTTGCCTTTGACACCCTGTAGACATGATGCTATCATGGTCACTGTTGATCGGTTGACTAAAGTAGCTCATTTTTTCTCCCATGAGATCCTCCTACACAGCTTCATCAGTAGCTAGAGTCTTTATGCAGGACATAGTGAGATTGCATGGTATTCCTCGAAAGATTATTTCTGATAGGGATCCAGTATTTACTTCTGCATTTTGGACTTCTTTGCAGCATGATTTGGGTGCTCAGTTGAACTTTAGCACAGCCTATCACCCTCAGACGGATGGGCAGACAGAGCATGTGAATCAGGTCCTAGAGGATATGTTGAGGATGTATGTCATGGATAGGCAGACACATTGGGAGGATTATCTCTACCTGGTGGAGTTTGCATATAATAATGGATACCACAGCTCCATTGGCATGTCACCATTTTAGGCATTGTATGGACGTCCTTGTCATACACCCCTTAGTTGGGATAGATTAGATGACAGGATTCTTTTGGGGCCAGAGATGCTTCGTGATATGGAGCAGCAGGTAGAGCGCATTCGAGAGCATTTGATCACTACACAGGATAGACAGAAGAAATATGCAGATGCTCATAAGTCAGACATTCAGTTTTCGGTTGGAGATAAGGTGTTCTTGAGAGTGCGTCCAAGGAAGAGTCCAATCCATTATGGAAAGGGTTCTAAATTGGCGCCTCGATTTGTTGGACCATTTGAGATTTTGGAGAGGATAGGTCCAGTTGCTTACCGTCTTGCATTGCCACCTAGCCTATCTCGCATACATGATGTATTCCATGTTTCTGTTCTTAGGAAGTACATTCCAGATGTGACACATGTTCTTGATTGGAATGCGTTACAGGTCGAGGATGAGCAGCTGGCTCTGGAGCCCGTGCGCATTCTGGAGCTTCGGGATATCACACTCAGGGGTCATATTATTCCTCAGGCCAGGGTCCAGTGGGACCCAAATGATGAGACCACAGCTACTTGGGAGGATGCATCTCGATTGCGGGATGTTTATCCTTATCTGTTTGCAGGCTTCCAGGAGTAAGCCTAGTCCTAGGGGGGGAGGATGTAGTACCCCTCGCATCTTACTTTTGCTGATACTATGTTTAGTTTGACACTGTTTTATCTTGGTTGTTTAGATCAGACATATATTACATGTTATATTTATATTTTGGTGTGTGATTAAACAGTTATAGTTTGGATGTTAATTGTCATGATGAACCTGAAACAAAACTTTACGTAATGGTTAAATCTAGTAATGATGGATTTTATATGATGTTTCAAATGCATGTATAAATTGAAGTAATTAGATGATGGTTATATTTGGCACTTACCCCATACCCGCATGTGTATGGTATCATGTTTGTTATCATTTATGTTTTCTTTTCTATTGACATGCATGTATGGTAGAGGAGGAGGCATAGTTACTTGCATTTAGTCGGGTCCACACGTCCTAGCCATCCCTACCATTGTCTGATAGTATGTTATATATGCACATGTACATGCAATGGTTTTTATGCAGGTTGCAGGTACCGGGCATCGACTTCCCTGGCTTGACAGGATGAGCATGCCATTATTATGTCTCAATGGCGGAGAAGGGGAGTTAGCACCTAGGCCAATTCCCTAAACTAACCTAACCATCCTAAAATCATGGATGGGACCTTACTTGACTCACCTAAATCGAATTCGTCTTGGTAGAACGAATCCGATATATGTTTTCCCGGTTGAGCATGATATTGTCTTAGGTTTTGTTCCATGTCGGTGTTGCATTTTGACCTTGTAGATCTCATGTATGATCTCTGATGGTTATTTAAATTATGTTGACGTATTAGTAAGTGTATTTTTATAAGCATCATAATTAGATAAATATATCTTTTATATGTTTATAGATACCATTTATTTTATAATTTAAAAAGAAAATCTTGAGTTTGATATATTCTAAATTGAAAGAAAAGATTTAAGAAGATAATAAAAATGTTTTTTTTCCATGTCACCTTAGGAGTAGGAGAAGTGCATTTAATAGGTTTGGGGAAGAAATAAGATAAAAAGGGAGTCATTATTATGTTATTTTTGGATGCTAAATTTAGAGGATTGAAAACTGGTTATGAGGATTTGGAGATGAAAGTTTAGAAAAAGCTTGGAAACGAGGAAGAGAGCAAGAAGAGGAGGATTGATTTTGTGGAGCACATTGGAATCACAGTTGAGAGGTTGGCTTCATCAACCTGCTTTGAGAATCAGGTAGGTTTCAAATTTCCCCATAGTATGTTGTCATGTTGGTTTCAGATTTCCATTAATAAGAAAGTATATCTACCTTCTCTAAATGTGGAGTGAGGAAAAGAAATAAATAGAATTACAGTTTATATTGTGAGATTTCATTGTTTCAATTTGTAAACCTTCTTAATTCAACGATAGATGAAAACCACTGAAACTATATTGAAAAACAAGAGAGTTTGATGCTTCATAATCTCCATGAAAACCACTATTTTTAGAACCATTTATTTTGCATTTATTCATTAAATTTATCATCTATGTATATATCATTTTGAATCAAGAATCCTATATTTTATTTTGGAAATAAATTTGGAAACTATACTTCATCCCATAGATGACAAATTAACTAAGTCCTTATGAAAAAAGAGGAAACAAGCACAATATGAACTTAAAACTGGGAGCAAACATACATTCTGGAAAATATATGGGGACTCTTATTTTTCCCAAGCCTTACACAGAGAATATTCTCTCTCTGATTCCCTAAAATATCTATTAGTTTATATGTTTTCCTCTTAATATTATTATAAACATATTTTAAGGCCTCTTATGTCATTCCCCACTTGTTGAGGGCCCCACAAGGATATTAGGCGCAGGTGTTGGGAGTTTTTAAAGAGTTTTATATTTAAAATTTTTGCCAAATCCTATCCCCCACGTTGTCTTAATGCATGAGGATAGACTTAAACAATAAAAAGTTTTAAAAAAAATGCTATTCCTTCATTTAATGACCTGCCAACTCTTAGCAAATTTGTTTGACCTTTTAGACTCCACCTCCCATGCGTACCTTGCTTGGGGATTGATGTCTGACATCTTCCATTTCTCTTAAATTTGTCTCCCCACCTTGCTTAGCGCACCACCTAACTTGCAGATTTTTCTTAAGGAATGAAGGACACTTGTCTTTTCCTCTTTGCCTTGGGTTGGTCAAAGTACCTCCCATATCTTTTATCATGTGAGCAGCCTTGTGAAAGGTGGCGTGGGTTTTTCCTTAGCCATGTTTATGAATTTATTACCATGTTTGAACCCCCTTTGAAAATGGACGCCCACCTTGGGTTTTGCACCCATTTGCCTTATTTTAAATAGTTTATCTTATTCACTAAGGAGATGAGGTGGATAGTAGATTAGGGACCTAGGTGACTTTAGATTTGGATAGCTTTGATATTTTTGAATAAGCTAATACAAAATGAAATGTTTAATTAATTTATTATTTGAATTTGTTATCCATTGGAGTAATGCACTTTTTGGATTTGTTTATGATTGTGTAATATTTGACACCTTATTATTATTAGTAAATGTATCATATTTGCCATCTAATTTAACTAAGAGGATTTAGCTAAAATTAATATTTTATGAGCTATTGTATAATTAATAGTTGGATTAATTACTGAGTACATTATAATCACCTTAGAGTCCTTTAACTTTAGTCATTACTTTCATTATCGATATAGTTACATTGACATCTTTTATAAGTTAACGAAGACATTATATCAAACCATTATAGGCATTAGTGAATGATAACAATATGGTTATTAATCTATAGACGTGGATATACTGATTAGTGTAATTAACTAGTGTGAGCGAATAATTACTTGTGTAAGATGTTCTCTTTGCGTATACTGCTCGTGCATGGAAGTATACTGTTGGTGTAGTTGTTTTATATACGGGATTAGATAACCGAATAGGGGATAAAATCCAGAGGTCGGGTGCATTGTTGTGGTTATCAGTTATCTATTTGTTGATTTTATTTATGGTGCAATGTGGATTCTATCTTCATTTGTTTGTTTTGGATTAGGGTCAATGTGAGACCTTAATGGGATGGTTAAACCGATCCCTGTTATTATTTCCTCCTGGTGGGTTAAAAAACTTGATTTAGTGGCCAAGTGAATTTATGTTTTGAAATGAGATTTGCTTTAATTGTTTATCTGGTTATTGGATCTTATTATGTCATAAGTGGCCACAAACCAGGATGGGTATTGTTGTGAAACTAGGGTAGGTTATCTAGATGTGGTGTAGGAGGTGGCTTGCAATGGATCGCCGAGGCCCGCAAGTGGCTGACGGATCATCCATTGTCAAGTTTCTTAATTCCAGTGATAACACTATAAAATTGATTTAGTCAGGATAACATTAAAAAGATAATTTGAAATACCTCGCCCATGCCTTGAGTGCTAGTTAAGACTAAGGATGGATGCGGGAAGATGCTAGATGCATCATCGATATACTTGTCTTCATGAGAGATATCGATGCCACGTATGATCACTTGAGTGCCGTCGGTTCAGTGAGGAACCTTCAGGACTAAACTCAAGGGTGGATGTACATGATGACACCTTCCTACTCACACCGTAGATATCCTACATAGGTCAGTGCCTCTGGTAACCCGTATACCCTCTTGTATTAGATATATATTCTCCTAGATGTTGATTGGGGATTGGTCCTTAGTGTGTGTGTGGGCCTGGTGTTATCTCCCTCGCACGGTGGGGTGGACCTCTGGGTTCCACATGGTCGGGAGGTAGTGTACTTCTCCATTGAGACAGTTGCGGACTACCCTTCGTCACTTGATTGTATACTTGGATCAGTCTATCCTTTTGTTGCAGATTTATGTACCCAGTGCTGGAAGTTATTATGTTGTACTTATAAGAGGATTCACTTGATTAGTAATGATCCCTACGTGGATCCATGATGTTTTTGGATATTTATGATTGTATTAAATTCCACCGCATACCCTACGACATGTGTAGCGGATGTAGGTGATCATGTGTTGTAATGAAATATTGATTAAGAGATGTATTTAATTTATCTTTGTACTTAAGAGTTCTTAAGCATTAATCATGTTAGCGTAGTGTTAGTTTGATAACGTAATTCTACGTCAGGGACCCTTGAGAACGAAAATGAAATGATATGTTTTATTCAAAACTCATGTTTGTATATCATTGTGTTACTATGTTCAAGGTGTTTGTAAACTTTAGTAAAATAAAAATAAAAAAATGTTGCATAACTTAGTTTAATTTTAGTGTTTTCTCTTGGGTTCCCTGGCGGGGCGTTACAATCACAAAGAAGAAGAAGAAGAAGAAGAAGAGATAAGAATGCAACTCCAACAATGAAGATCAAGAAGGAAAAACTACTATAGGGATCATCCAGCACTAGTACATGAACGTCAGAATCTCAAATGGTAAAAAAATCACTACCACCCGACCTCATGAACCTAAATGGTCCACTCCCACCATGCTGAGGAGATAACAACAAATCCCACTCAAATAAAAAATATCAAACAGATCAAGCTAAGGAAAGGATCCTGAAAGCTCTCTAACTCAAGGTACAAAAGGACAACAAGGTAAAACATACTCAACCAGAGGCAACCAACACACGTAGGAAACCTAAGATGCATAAAGGAAGTGTCATCACATGAGACAACTCTAAGGTTATCTTGGTAGTCTCTTTAGACCTTGACACCCTAGTGATTCTATGTGGTGTCAGTAACCCCTCATGTAGACAAGGTACTAACTATGCCATATCCAATCCACATAGGCGGCAAGCATCTTCTCACTCCCATCCTAGTCAAAACTCAATCAGGAAATCAGGCATGGGCGAGGCACATAATATCTTATTAGGTTCATTTTAAACTCTCAATGTCATTAATTATCACTTATTAAGCTACTTGTATTAGGATATCCAGGCAACCATTTCCAGGCTCCGGCACCAATTACAAGCCACTTCCCGCTATACAATCAGATAACCTACCCTAGGGTTTCACAAGATCAAGTATAACTCTGAGTTAAAAAAAACTCATGAATCTCAATACTAGTTCCAACGAAGACAGAAACATGCAAAGCCAAAATCATCATATAACAAGTTCCCCGACACAACATAATAAAAAGCCCAATTTCAGTAGAAACATAACACTTGTAAAATACAGGTTGCCAATAGGAAAATAATTGAACCTATTTCATTATGTCAAGATGTATTTACCTAAATCAATATATATATATATATATATATATATATATATATATATATATATATATATATATATATATGTATATATATATATATATGTATATATATATATATATGTATATATACATATATATATATGTATATATACATATATGTATATATACATATATATATATATATATATGTATATATACATATATACATATGTATATATGTATATATACATATATATATATATATATGTATATATACATATATACATATGTATATATGTATATATACATATATATATATATATATATATGTATATATACATATATACATATATATATATACATATATATATATATATATGTATATGTACATATATATATATATGTATATATACATATATATATGTATATATG
>BSBK01008021.1:0-95380 GCA_027943335.1 Chamaecyparis obtusa | reverse complement strand
GAAGTGCTATAGGACCATGTTATGGAGGCCTAAAATTACCCATCTCAATTTTGGGAGATTCTCCTTCATTTTAATTTGGCATCCCTATATCAGTTTATGCCAAAAGTTGCAATGTTGCTCAATTGAAATGAGCAACATTGGCTATCTTTCAATCCATTCTCCATAGGATCAAATCATCTACTCCATTATCTCTCGTTGGCTAGGTAAATGCTAGTGACAACCCTTTCTAACCCATGGAGTTGCTCAAACATTCACGAGCACATAAGACCAAAGTGTCCCTAAGGGTCACTAAGCAACATTGGGCAGTGATCTTTCTTGGGGGAATATCTCAAAGCTCGTGTGAGGTATCAAAAAATTTCCAGGTTCTACAAGACCGTGTCATGGATTACTACAATTATCCATCTCAGTTTTGGGAGATTCTACTTCATTTTAATTTGGAATCCCTATTTCAGTTTATGTTAAAATTTACAATGTTACTCAATTGAAATGAGCAACATTGGCTATGTTTCAATCTATTTGACATGAGATTGATTTGTTTGCTCCATTAGCTCTGGTTGGCAAGGTAAACACTAGTTACAACCTCATCTTTCAAACAGAGTCGGGCCTTGAACATTTGTGAGCACACTAGACTAGAGTGTCCCTAAGGGTCACTAAACAACATTTGGCAATGATCTTTCTTTGGGCATATCTCAGAGATTGTGTGAGGTATCAATGAATCACCAAGTGCTACAAGACCATGTTATGGAGGCTTGCAATTACCCATCTTATTTTTGGGAGATTCCCTTTTGTTTTAATTTAGCATCCCTATCTTGGTTTATGTCAAAAGTTTCAATGTTGCTCAATTGTAATGAGAAACATTGGCTATCTTTCAATCCATTTTCTGTGGGATCAAATCATCTTCCCCATTATCTCTAGTTGACTAGGTAAATTATAGTGAAAACCCCATCTCACCCACAAAGTACCTCAAACATTTGCGAGCACACTAGACCAGAGCGTCCCTAAGGGTCACTAAGTAATATTGGTAAAATAAGGTATTTCACACTTTTCAACAACTTTTCCCAAAACACAATCCATAAGAAATAGAAACCACATAAACCACCCATTAATATACATCTTCCTATGACCCTTATTTGGTCATTTAGGATAATTTGACACAATAGACAAAATCATTACAGATTTTGGCTTATCATGCCTTATTACATCAACTTAAGTCACATATGACTTTGATTACATTATCCATGCCACAATGACTTTGATAAACATATTTTAACTCTATTATATTAATTAATGAATGTAAACATATTTGATTAATTGCAAAAAAATTAAGTTTTTAAGTATAATGATATGCACACAATGAACAAATTGGATCGAATATCAAGTTTCATATATATTAAAATGAACAATAATCATGTACATATAAAAAAATACCATAGATGCCAATCAATAATAGTTACAAAAATGTGGCATGTGCCATGTCAAGGTCGATATATAAAATACAAATGTCTAATATATACAAAAATTGGTTATTCAATGACCACAACTAGATCTATATATCTCTATCAATATCTATGACTATGCTATGTCATTAAAATTGAGCCTCTTCAAAGTAGTACATGGCTCACTGAATGTCTACACAAGAACAATTCAAATGCTAAATCAGATATCTTATCTCCAAATACTATCAAAATAACTAACTACTAGACTATAATTTGTTGGCAATTGAATTGTTGATTACCTCATCTCTTTCTTCTGCACTTGGGCTGTGTAGTAATGCTAATGGGATCCTTTGTGGCCGAGGACTCCTAACAAAATGGAATGGTAAAGGGTTTGTAGGAAGTCATGGAGGGAGTTGTAATAGGTAAAAGAAAATTAACAAAATCTAATAACCCAAAGTAGATGACAAACACTACAAAAGTAAAAATGCATTCACCATGGGCTTGATTCATCTACTCCATTATCTCTGATTGGCAAGATAAACACTAGTTACAACCCCATCTTTCAAACAGAGTCGGGCCTTGAACATTTGTGAGCACACTAGACTAGAGTGTCCCTAAGGGTCACTAAACAACATTTGGCAATGATCTTTCTTTGGGCATATCTCAGAGATTGTGTGAGGTATCGATGAATCACCAAGTGCTACAAGACCATGTTATGGAGGCTTGCAATTACCCATCTTATTTTTGGGAGATTCCCTTTTGTTTTAATTTAGCATCCCTATCTTGGTTTATGTCAAAAGTTTCAATGTTGCTCAATTGTAATGAGCAACATTGGCTATCTTTCAATCCATTTTCTATGGGATCAAATCATCTTCCCCATTATCTCTAGTTGATTGGGTAAATTATAGTGAAAACCCCATCTCACCCACAAAGTACCTCAAACATTTGCAAGCACACTAGACCAGAGCGTCCCTAAGGGTCACTAAGTAATATTGGTAAAATAAGGTATTTCACACTTTTCAACAACTTTTTCCAAAACACAATCCATAAGAAATAGAAACCACATAAACCACCCATTAATATACATCTTCTTATGACCCTTATTTGGTCATTTAGGATAATTTGACACAATAGACAAAATCATTACAGATTTTGGCTTATCATGCCTTATTACATCAACTTAAGTCACATATGACTTTGATTACATTATCCATGCCACAATGACTTTGATAAACATATTTTAATTCTATTATATTAATTAATGAATGTAAACATATTTGATTAATTGCAAAAAATTAATTTTTTAAGTACAATGATATGCACACAATGAACAAATTGGATCGAATATCAAGTTTCATATATATTAAAATGAACAATAATTGTGTACATATCAAAAAATACCATAGATGCCAATTAATAATAGTTACAAAAATGTGGCATGTGCCATGTCAAGGTCGATATATACAATACAAATGTCTAATATATACAAAAATTCATTATTCAATGACCACAACTAGATCTATATATCTCTATCAATATCTATGACTATACTGTGTAATTAAAATTGAGCCTCTTCAAAGTAGTACAAAGCTCACTAAATGTCTACACAAGAACAATTCAAATGCTAAATCAGATATCTTATCTCTAAATACTATCAAAATAACTAACTACTAGACTATAATTTGTTGGCAATTGAATTTTTGATTACCTCGTCTCTTTCTTCTGCACTTGGGCTGTGTAGTAATGCTGATGGGATCCTTTGTGGCCGAGGACTCCTAACAAAATGGAATGGTAAAGGGTTTGTAGGAAGTCATGGAGGGAGTTGTAATAGGTAAAATAAAATTAACAAAATCTAATAACCCAAAGTAGATGACAAACACTACAAAAGTAAAAATGCATGTACTCATATCTAAATTAATATGTTTAACATATATATATATATATATATATATATATATATATATATATATATATATATATATATATATATATATATATATATATATATATATATATATATATATATATATATATATATATATATATATATATATATATATATATATATATATATATATATATATATATATATATATATATATATATATATATATATATATATACTGGAGCCTCAGATAACTCTCACGTACTCTTAGGAGGGATCATCACTGATGAGGCCGCTATGACCATTTCCCATATGAAAATAATAACATATATCATAGTCATATAGGAAGGATTTCTAAGAGATTTTGAACCAACAAGAATTCAATCGAAAGTGAATATAAAAAAGTTACCTCTTCCTGCTCGTAATAATCAACAACATCTATTGCATTCATTAATTCTATAAAATCCAATTGTTTTTGTATATAGAACAAATAAGACATGTGCATTGATCGGCGTACCTATACATGTTTAATCATAATACATTTCAACAAATAAACTTAAATTGTACTAAATTACCTTTTGTACTTTGGGTGTCCTTGAGGATTTATTTTTTCATCCTGGTGTCTTGGAGCTAGGTGGGGTAACCTAGTAGAAAAAAAATTAACATAAGAGAAATGAATATGATAAGACATAGGTTCAATTAAAATTATAAACAAGATGTGTGAAAAATATGATACCGCAAAGCTCTCTAGGCCAAAGTCAATCACAAAAAGTGTCACATCATCAACTTTGGACATCTGAACCCCCGAAAAGCCCTATAGAACATCAAATAAATATACATATTAAGAAAAGATAGCTTGACACCAAGAAATTATTCTATTCTTATGAATATTTAAAAGCTATACCTCTTGTGTCAAAGCTACCCATGCACGTCCAGTCAAATGAGCACTTTGTGGTGTGCTCTATATATCACCTTCTACACCCAACAATGCATATTATTCATATATCAATTTAATTTGTTCTCTAAATGAAAATTTATTTACTTTTATAAGATTTAGGTGATTAAAATTAATAACATGTCAAAATAAAAATAGACATACCTGCACTTGTCTTGTAGAAAACACCATCATCAATAGGTCATTAGTGAGGGCCACATCCTTAGTAGAAAATGCCCAACATCTACTTCTACAATGTGCACATGAATGGGATGTCAAACCATCCTCATTCACATCACTATCTACCCCAAAACATATACCCTAACAACTGGGGTAGATATTCTCAATGGGTTGGGTTGAGCCAAATGGAGCATCTGATGATGATGGAGGTGGTGCAGTTGTTGATCCACCCTCTACATCGATTAGCTATGTGTTGTGAGCAATAATGATATCAGTTAATGATGTAGCTTCCTAAAGTGTTTGTAAATACATAGACTCCTTCACTACTACTGGGACTACAACATGAACTATGGTTTTTTTAGCTAGATGCCTCCTATGGTGCAGCTCTACCACCCTATGGGCTCCAACTCTATCTTGAACAAAGCCTCTCCCTCTACCCCGGAACTTCTAGATGTCAAAGTAATTTGGCTTCTCACTGAGGATAAACTCACAATATAGCTTTCTCAAAAAAATATAAAGGAACTTCCCAATTATTACAGGGTGCTTGGTTAAAGACCATATACCACCTATCCCAAAATGTGACTCTCATCCTCTTATGAACACACCAATATATGGAAAGCCGATTCATAGTTACTTCTAGGGAGTTACTACTAATAGGATCATTGAAAAGAGAACATATGTATTCTTTAAGTATCCTCTTTTTTTTCACTTGATCATATGACAACCCATCAACATAAAATGCACGACATCTATTCCTCCATGAACCCCATGTTATAACCTCCTTAGACAACTTATTTACACTATTGGTCATTCTTTATAAGGAAGTGGTGAGGGATGAGTGGTGCTCAAAAATAAAGGACCTAAACCTATTAACCAATATGGATATTTGGGCACTATTTTATGAAAGATGATTGATAAGGTCCTCTTGTGTGGAATCAACACAGCCTATTGGAGGATGTGGAGGGTTTGGATTTGGGTTTGGCGGTAGGTTTGGGTTTGGTGGTAGATCTGGGTTTTTTTGAGGGTTTTATTGTTGTGGGGCTACATTTTGAGGGTTCTCTTGTTGCTCATTTCTAGCATTATCAATATTTTCAAGTGTTTAAAGAGGTCTTTTCTATCTCTTTTGTGATCAGGGATTGTTTTAAAAACCTAACATTAAAATAATTAAAAAACTAAAATCAATTCAACAAACCCTACTCAATCAAAATTGAAACAAAAAAATTATAATAAAAAAAATTCTTACCTATTCAACAGCATGGCATGCTTGCAAAATGATCAATATGGAAACAAAATTCAATAAAAAAAAAACCCTCTCAAGTTTTGGAATTTTCTCTTCCTCCTCTCTCATTCAAACTCAATTTTGCCACAAAGAAAAATAGTCAAAATGTGGGTTTTTAGAAAAAGTTTATGACAATCAAAATGTGTACGCATTCTGTAAAGCATTTCTTCTTTGCAAAACACGTATGCATTTTGAAGAAATTATGTTTTTTTATTATTTTTTTGTGGCTTGGAAAATGATCGGGTTGGCCAAGCCTAGTTTTTAAATTTTGAATAACCCGAGCAAGTTATGAATTTTTTTTTTAGGTGGCCACTTTTTTGCACACCATCTTGGTGTACTTACCCAAACTAGGAAAATAATTGGTTAGGCCCAGTGGAGGCTATAAAAAGGGAGCCCCCTCCCCAGAAATACAAAAAGAAATAAGAATACAATAAGGGAACCAAGTCCGCAGAAATAGAAAAAGGATGAAAAGACCTAACACCAGATATGAAAAAATTCAAGTTACTGTCAAGATTTATTTTTAACATCTCCCTTCCTATGTGATTGCAAGGCCATATCAAAATGTGATTGTATTTTCTTTGTTTTCTTTCCCCTCACAGTCACCCAACCATCCTCCATTTTAGATTCCTCATCCTACCAACCAAATGAGTTACAATCCAAGGACTTTCCATCATTCACATACCTTTCATTATGCTGAGAGACATCTTCTTCCTCTAGACATTCGACTTGTCTTTTCTTCTCCCTACCATCAGGCATAAAAATAATCTTCTTTTGTTCACAACTAGTTGTGGCCTCCTTAACGCTATTTGGTAAACTTTCTTGTGCAACCAAAATCACAATAGCATTAGATTGAGGAGTCTTCTCCCCTCTAACCGCCCAAGAAAAAACTCTTCTTTTTTGCTCCATTTTTTCCACTGTATAATGGTAGTGGGAAGCATGCTTCCACCATGTGGCCAACTTATCATGCCTATGTTTGGAACATTTGGCAGCTAAATACCCAACTTGAAATCATCATCTCCAACAAAAGGGTACCCCCTCATAATCTAAAGGCTGTACCCATATTCCTTTAGAGGTTTTGAGATTAATTTCTGTAGGGAAGACATCAACAAAATTCATCTCCACTAGAATCCATGGAATAAAGAAACCCCTTGCACATGGGTATAGTTGAACATATCCCTTCATCAATGGCTCCCAATTCTCTGATATCCATTGATGGATCTCTCCTAAGATTGGTCACATGCCTTGAAATCATCCAACCAATCCAAGCTCAAATAAAGGAACAACATTACTGTCTACCTCCATTTTTATCTCATCTACTAGATCCACTATTTTAGCCTCCACAATATAGGGTATCATCCCACCAGACACCCCTACTACCTCTATCATTGATTTGTCCCTTCCTAAACCAAAAATAACATTTGGGTGTCCCTATAAAGAAAGACCATTTTCCATAAAGCCTAAGCCACCATTACTCTTCTCGTGATAAGCCCCAAGTTGTCTACCTCCTTTCTAGATAGGTTTCTATCAGTATTCTCAAGCAATGATCCCTCCAGCCTATTCACTAAGGATCCCCCCTTTCGAAAGTCCCTGAAATCACTATGACAAATTTAATTCGCAAGGAAACAACCACCATTTCCTAATCTTCCATTGTTTGGCATAATAATAGTTGTTGGACGTGCCTGAGCCTTCGCATCCAGACCATCAGCTACCAAAGACATTTTTCCTTACCTGACATGTATACACAAAGGTGATCTATCACCATAAATAGTCATCGCACACACAAGACAAACCCTAGTCTTGGGAGTAGATGGGAGCACCATTCAAAAAATTATTCGGTTCAAATTGATTATTTTGAGTATGCTAGGAATTTTAATTTAATTAAAATGAATATTTAAATGAAAAAAGGAGTTAAAAATGAGTTAACTGATTTCAATGTTGAGTTACATATTTTATTAGATTATGCACTTTTAAATGCATAATTTGTTTGATAAAAATAGAGTTGAACTCAAATCAGGAGTTCAGTTGTGCAAACTTTAGTGGAGTTGATATTTGAGTTAACTATTTTATTATTTTTAACAGTTGTGGTCTAATTTTGGGGATTTTGAGTTAAGTTCTTTAAGGAGTTGAGTTGCATTCTTGTAATTGGGAGTTGGATGTTTTCAACCCTGGTTGTTGGGTTTTCTTTATTAGTCTTCTTTTGGTTATTATTTCACACAGGTTTTAGGGAGACAACTTTTGGCTGTAGATTAGAATTGAAAAATTGTTTAAAATCTTAGGAGTATTTTGGAATCTTTGAATCTTCATTTTGGCCATTTTTATTTTAGATCTTCTTGTGAATTCAAGGTAGGGTTTAAGAACTCTTGTAAAAATTTCTTTTGAAAATACTATCTTCTTCATGGTTGTCTAATTGTATATGCAGTTTGGTTGTTGGAGAAAGGTTTTATTTTCTATTGTCAAATTATCTTTCATTGTGTTTTGAGAAAATTAGGAAATTGAATGTGGAATTATTGTGAGAAAAATATTGTCGAACCTAGATTTGTAAACCTTAGTGTTCAATTTAGAGGAAGTTATGTTTTAAATAAACCTATTAAAACCCTAGGATTACTATGAGGAAATTTAGAAGCTATGGCATTGAAAATTACTTGGTTTAATTTGTATAAAAAAAGTTGCCTTTGGAATGTATACTTCTCCTATTGAATTCAATGAAACTTTTTTGTTTTATATGTATTAATTTTTATAAATTTATATGTATTTATTTGAGAATATATATATATTTGTAAGGGTTTTGGTTTTTTTTAATATTATAATAATAAATAAAGAATATATATATATATAGTTAAGGGGAGGGGAGCTATGTATGGCTGCCTACATATTGCCAAAGGAAGTGCCAGCAATAACATAGCTAGAAGCCATGACAGTGTCGTGGGCCTACTAGCGGGTGTCCCACCGGCCCTGTCAGTGGCTAAGGCCACACAACTCCCGAAGGGTGCTGCCAAAGGGGGTGACAATGACAATGAAATTTTGGCATGAGATTAGGGTTTTAGCAGAAGCTCGTAAGACACATACAGAGGTAATAGTGAAAATTGGCCATGTTCTTGAGGTGAACACGACATCATGTAAGGAAATAGGAATAAATGTGGAAACATCAAATCTTGTTAATCCATCAAAACCTAAATGGGAAAATTTCCCCTTCGATGAAAGATATTGTGAGGATCTAGTGTCTACATCTCACACTCCACAATGGGTTCTCAAACAAGGGAAATGGAGATATTTGGCCTTCGATAAACAACCCACTTCAACCTATTTTCTCATGATTATTTCTCTGTAGAAGCATGGTAATGGTCGTCGGGTTTTGCTACCTAGGGCTCCTATTTTTTAAGAATTTCTTGGTCCTCTTCCAAATCACCATAAGCTAGGGTTCTCAAGTTTTCAAAGCCACAGTTTTAATTTTCATCAATCTGGTCGAGGATGATGTCATCTTAATCATACTCAACCCCATTCAATATCTGTGATGATACTCCACCTGTGTCTCCTCCTCCTTTGCCATTTTTTGTTGATTTTGTGAAGATGCATTATTATTCTAACAATGTGAGTGCTCCCTTCTGTCATCCCCAAAAAATAAATAAACCAACAAAAAAATGCAACAACAAATTTTTTTAGGGACTAGTTGTTTGATAGTAATGTTCAACGTTTCAAGACTAAGTCAACTAAAGATAGGTCAACCATAACCTAGGGGTTTACTTATTCTAAGGCGTTAAACCCTAGATGAGTGCGTAGGAGTATAACATGACGATGATGATCTAACGGATTAAATTCATGGCCATTGCTATATAATTGGATACACAGGAAAATTTTAATCCTTCAAGTATAGTTTTGTAGTGGACTCCTTAACATGTTAATGTTACTAATCCGTTGATCCATATTTAAGTTCTTACTATAACATCTTTTAATTAATCATCGACCAAGGTTCGTTCCTCCATAACCTGGAGGTACTGCATAAGATTATATATTTAAGCAATGTTCCAACGGATATTTATTAGAGTTACACCCTAATTATATGTCAATTATTTAAATCGGACCCCCCCATAGGGGTGGGTGTAGTTCAACCACAAGCAAAACCTAATCTACTTTGAAATTAAATAAAGTAGTCCATAGCTCTCACTAACCAAAATTAGACTTAACTGAATAATTCATTATAATATAGTAACCAAATGATAAATGAATTTTAGCTATACTAATATCATTTATTTAAGCCTAATGTCAACATTATAAATACATTAAGTCTTTAAAAATCATTTATTAAAATGTCATAAGTATATATTAAAATGAATTTAATTAACTAAATAATAGCTAAACAAATTTATTAACATAATATTTTATTACATTTAATTTAAAATAAATTAAATAAAATTTACTAACAATATCAATTATACTAACTATATTACCCATTTATTCACACATGCCAATAACACCCTCATATAATTTAAATTAACTAAAAATTAATTATAATTCATAAACCAATTAACTATTAAAAACTCAATTAACTATTAACTAATTAAATTAACAAGGTTAACTATTATTAAACAATTTAATTAAGCTAAATTAGAAATAAAATAAAACATTAATTAATAAATATAAATTATTAATTAACAAATATATTTATTAATATATAAATCTAAAAAATAAAAATAAAATAAAAAATTTAAAAAGACCATGCACAAAAGTTTTTTTTTGGTTTTAATTCCCAAAGGGACTGCGCCCGCACCGCCTGACAGTGCGGTACCACTATGCTGCAGCGTACCGCATGTCATGGTAGTGTGGTACCCTGCAACCGCAGGGGACCGACTGCCGAGGGTAGCATGCCCAAAGTGGTTGTGGGGCCCGAGATATATATATATATATATATATATATATATTTATTGAAACTTAACAAAATGAAATTTATGCACAAGGTAACGTCTATTTTGTGAAGGGGTTTTTTATTATTATTATTATTATTATTATTATTTATAAAAGGAAAATTTGTTTATTATAGTTTGTTTATATAAATAATTTTTTTGAAGGCCTTAAAAAGGCTCTTTTGGGGTGGTGACCCAGGTGGGTCCCACCAACAAAATTGAATGGGAAATATATTATAGTCTCATTTTTTTGTATTGTTCATTTTTCCAAGTGGGGAATAAATAATTTTTTTATTCATTGTGGCAAAGGAAAATGTATGGGAATTTTTTCCATACATTTTCCAGAGACCTGTAGGTCTCTATTTGCCATTTTCTTAAGAGTTTTTTTTTTTCTTTGTTTGACACTTATATTTTTTGTTTGATTTTATCTATTGATAACCAAGACAATGTAAGCTTTACTTGGTTTGGAAGTATACTAAGGATTTGATAGAACTTGTTTATTGATTTAGAATAATGCTTTCAAATGAAGGCTACCATTAACATTAATTCAACTAAACTATTGAACATTCTTTCTCCTTGTTATTCACAACAAGATTACTAACTCTACATAGTATTGAATTAAAATGCTGATGAGAGATTATTTTAACAAAACTTGAGAACACTACTTTTCAACTTCAAGCAAGATTTCCACATTGAATTCCATTGATTCTCAATATAATAAGTTTTAAGGAAGCTATAGTTTTGAGTAAATATACAACATTGCACAATGAATTTATTACAAAGAGAACCAAAGACCTTCCTTTCAAGACTTAAGAGGCATCAAATACAATGTTACAAATATACACGTATTGGAGTGGTATCAAGATTACAACAACACAATACATTTTTGCTTCAATATGACACCCAAAGAAGATCTTTCCAAGAGATTTTCCCACAAGAACATAGCTTCAAAACCTGCAAATGAAAAGGGGAAAACCATGGAGAGCTCACCTCCATCCAAGGCCTCAAGGAGGCCACCCCCAAGCTTGGAGAATCAAGACTAAATGGTTGCATGCACAACACAATGCTCAAAACACATATATAAACAAAACAACAATGAACTCCCAACCAAGGCTTCACATATGGATTTCTATAATCCATTGAGATAGGGTGAAGGTGGGCTTTTCCAAGGAGGAGAATGCCATACCAATACAAGTTCTCAACAAGAGTCTTTCCATGCCTTTCCAAGGCTACATTGGCATTCATTCCATATACACATTTTGTCATTTCCATTCCCAAATAAAAATATTTACCACATGGCTTCATGGAGCCCATACTCCATGAATTTATCACTCTTCTCCAAGAGAAGAGACTCTCACTACAATGGAGAGCCCAACTAACCCCTTCACCCAAGGCCACTTCTTCCCTTCCCAAAGGGTGAGTAATGCCTTAAACTCCCATGCACAACTCTCCTGAAACCAAAATAACAAAGAATGATACAAACCCCAAAAGTAATCCCATACCCAACACAAAAATGAAGAGATTCACAAAGAAACATTGCATACAAGATCTCACATATTCTTTCTACACTACAAACATCAACATGAAATGCAATAAGCATTCTTCCATGGCAAGAATCACCAACCTTTGTCCAAAGCAAATGGCAAGAGATAGTTGAGAAGATCTCCTTATCCTTTTCCTTGACTTTTTCCTTTCTCCAACCCTAATTGTCTCTAAAGTTAGAGAGTGGGTGAACTCCCACTAAGTCTCTCCAAACTATCTAAAAAGACCTCCAAAGGTGTACTCAAAACATAGCAACTAATGAGACATGCCCTCTAGTCCTTTGGTCTTCCCTCTTGTCCCCCTCTTAATTATGGGTTTGGTAAGGAATGTGGGACAAGTTAGATCCATGTGGCCATCTCCATTTTTGCCATTTTTGAAAAGTGGCCTTTTTGGAGGGCCATAATGATGATCTAGGCTTTCCCATAGGTAAAAACTAGCCCCCAACCCAAGGTACCTACCTAGGGTTAGCTAATTTAGGCCAAAACTACACTTTAGGGTCACTTTTGACACATCTAAAGTACCCCTAAAGTCCAAATCCGAGTTCTAACTTGATGTGATCCCTACAAGACACCTACATGCAAGTGGGACTAATACAATTGTGTGTGTGAATTTTGTACCTACCTGTAGATACAACACTTCAGTAAAACATTAGAGGTTAGCTTAAAATCAAAATCATGCAGTGAAATGGAAACTAATCTAACCAAGCGATTTACTACCTTCTAGTAGATGCGAGTATGTATTCTCAGATTGGATCGAGATCAGTGACTTTGATGACACCTAAACAAAGGATTTAAAATGATGAAAGAAAATTAATCTATATTTTTGGTTTTTCTATGCAATAAGATGAGATAAACTGATATGAATCTATTCTAGATGAAAAACTGATATGCAAAATAAACTAACAATGATATGCTAAATATGAAACTAAAATGACAAGGTTGATCTCACAAAAATTTGTTGATTCGCAAAGAAGCTTCAATTCTTTAGATGTCGATTCACCAACGTGATTGTGCAAATTCGTGGATTGATTTTGGCAGAGTAAGTATGCAAACTTGTGAGATGATTTGTGATGAGCCGAGCCTTGATTTTATAGAAATCCAGGGCTTTGGGGATGCATGGAAAAAGCCATAAATCACTCAGGTTGATTTTTGAGTCAACAAGGAATTAGAGATAGTTAACTCACAAAAAATCATGCAAAAATAGCCTTTTGATTTAAATCAGAAGTTGAGATCAGCTTTTAACTCAAAAGAGAGTTGAGTTTATTTTTAAAACAACTTGAATTGATTTTCTGATTTAAAGTTTAACTGCTTTTTTTGATTGTGCATAATTAATTATGAATTAAATAAATAAATAAAGTGATTTATCCTCAACTTAACTGATTTTTAAAAATAAAATAATTGATTTATGGGTTAATCAATTATTAAATCAAACTTTTATTCAAAAACTATATTATTAAATTTGACAATTGACATTAATTAATTAAATAAGAATTTAATCAATTAGTCATAGGATATTTGATTTATTGTCAAAATGAAATAATACAATTTAGGAATAAATATAATTAAATCCAATTAAATAATTAAGTGGCAGTGTTAAATCTAATTAATTAAATATTTAGAATATTCAGTTAATCAAACTTTAGGATAGATAGGATTTATCGCCAAATAATCATTAAATTAAAGATAATTAGGATAAATAGGAATAAGGAATATTCCCCGATGCAAAATTTAGGATAATCAATTAGAATTCGATGATGTGCTGATGTGTCTTAGGTTAGGACTTTGATGTCGATTTTGTTCGATGTGTCGATATAGGAGGTTAATGAACTTATAGCCCATTTTTGGGGTATTACATTTTGCCCCTCTTTGAATTGTTGTGCGAAGCGTAGTGGTTCAAAGACAGTCTGTGTATGATGTTGAAACTGATGTTTGAAATTGAAATTGATCTGAAACAGAAACTGTGATATGAGATAGAAACTGATTGAAAGATTAGAAGATATTAGGTCCTGAATGACCAAAGATAATGTTAACTACAATAGCAATGAACCGATGATTGCGAAGAAGAGTCAAAATGCCTAATTCTAAAACTTATGATTGCGAAGAAGTGAGTGACCGATTCCAAACTTGATTGTCAATAAGAATCACATTGGTATCACATCTAAACCCTTCAGTTACGAACAACCAAGGAAATAACACTAATGAACCGATGGTTACAAAAGACTGATACAATTTACAAGATTAAGAGAATACCAGATTGATATGGATCTCGATGAATCTGATATACCCCGAGATTTGCCCCAAGCAATGAGGTCTTTTTGATGAATCAATAACTAGACATGGTTGTTGTCTTGATTACTGAGGAAAGATATGATTTCAAATTTAGATTACAGACTTTGAATGATGTGCAATACCATGCCCCCTTTGGGATAAAAATTGAAATTTGACAAGAAAAGTCAGCGTTTGAATAGTTCAGAAGCATGTTAATTGATTTGAGAAGTGGTTAAACACGTTCGAGAACACATTTTGCATCGTTTGGAGGTCTAGAACACCAAAGTTTGACTAGGTTAAACCATGAGTTGACCATAGTTGACCAAGTTGAAATTTTGATAGTTTGATGTAAGATAATCAGTTAAGTTGAATACTAGATTTCTATGATGATTGAAGGTTGATTATGCAAGCAGTAGACTGTCCTAGGTCCAAAAATTTTAAATCATAATTTTGACATAGTAAATGATCTCAGATTTTGATTTTGATCCTGAAAATGGATTCAAAACGTCAAAATTAGCCAGGGGTGCAATTTTCATGAAAAATGGAGCACTTTTGAAAATTAGGTCAAAAGCTATATAAAGGCCGGAAGGGTCATTTTCAATTCATTTCAACCTTTTGACTTTAGAAATCTTGTGGAGCCCTCTGAATGAGAAAATGGTAGAACCAAAGGTACCTATGAGTTCACATTGATTTGAGTGCAACCAGAGACACCAGAGACCTCGACAATATGGACATCTGGTAGGTGGACCTCTACGCTTTGCTAAAAATTCAATTTTTCCATGTTTTATAGAATTTTTAGGATTTTTCGTACGCTTTTCAATTTTGAAATTTTGCATGCACGAAAACTCATAAAACTCTCCTACGAGACTAATACGACTTTTGAATGGTAGATAGGTTATCATCTCATAAGCCCCCAAGACTCGTATCAGAGGGACCCAAGAGTCATACGACATTTCATCAGGTCCCTCATAACTTGTATGATGAGGGATGCACTATCATGTCACTATTATTTGTCGTACGGTAAGATGTAGAAACTCGTATGACTTTTCCTGCCAATCAAAAGTGTCATATGGAAAACAGTGAGCAAAAAACTCATTACTAGGTCAAATTTTTAAATTTTTTGATTCTGTAGCTTGATTCCTGACCTTTTAACCTACCTTTTGAAATACTGATCTGTTCAATTCATGTACTTGTAACCCATTCTGTGACCAAATGACTGATAGGATTCCCTATTTCTGTGTTGTGTAGGTCATATATCCAGATGTTCATGTACGGATTTCACATCCAACCACTCAGAGACTATGTGTCACTACCAGACCCTATGAGGGTACATCTTGCATCTTGTGGATTTGAGTACCTTATACATTCACCTAAGATTAGGGTAAATCATAGACTTTTGACTTCTCTGATTGAGAGATTTCATTTGGAGAACCAAACATTCCACCTATGGACTGGGGAGATTACTGTTACCCCTGAGGATGTGTATCATATACTGTGCATTCTTTTTCATCCAGGCCAGTGGCCAGAGTATGTGAGTGCGGGGAACTCAGGTCTTTTAGCTTTTAGACATCTCTTTGGAGATGATACTCAGATGACTGCCTCCATTTCTTGGGAGACCTTAGTGCAGTGATATGGACAGACACATCGGCTGGAGTGTATCATTGTTGGGATGATCGGTGGTATTAGACGTCTCTTTGGAGATGATACTCAGATGACTGCCTCCATTTCCTGGGAGACCTTAGTGCAGTGATATGGACAGACACATTGGCTGGAGTGTATCATTGATGGGATGATCAGTGGTATTATTATGTCTGACTGTCAGTAGAATGGTCTTTTGATGGGTTGGGCCCTTATGGTTGCACATCTGATGGTGAAACCTTCTAAGTTGGCTTGGGGTCAGTGTCTTTTGGCCCATATGTTCTCCAAGATGCACTAGGTAGTGTATCAAGAGAGAAAGTCTTTTGCAGCCAGAGCTTTAGTTCTACAAATCTGGGTGTGGGAGCATATCCCAGTGTTGAGACTAGTATGTACTTCACAGAGGCAGCCTCAGGAGCCTGTTTTATATATATATATATATATATATATATATATATATATATATATATATATATATATATATATATATATATATATATATATATATATATGTTGGATATGTCATACAGGGACGGATGGGTCATGTAGAGTACTGGAGGCAATGCCTCGATGATATGAATTTTGTTCAGTGGAGACCATATGTAGCTATTGAGCCTTGGCAGACTGCACGAGAGCATTTTAGTTTCTTCTTTCAGAGCCGTGTGTTGATCGGGAGGTCATCATCCACTATAGAGAGATTCCTTATTACCAGGGTCTGGCGACAGTATGGATGAGTACAAGATGCCCCAGAGGATTATACTACTTATGCTCACATAGGTCATGAGCTTGGACTTGGATGGACCACAAGGCTCTCTTATGCTTTGTGTTCACAGGAGTACAGTGTTATTATTAGCAAAGATTGGGAGTATCAACCAGATGTACTTGATGCTGGTGTTACAAATGGATTTATCGCATGGCTTGTTGATCATCTGATTCATAGATTTTTTGATCTGATAGAGCTGATACCTCCAAGGAGGAGGTGATGGACATTACAAGTGCTCTAATGGGATAGGGTCCTAGACCCACACAGGTTCCTATTGTGCATCCCATACCTCTAAGACCCAAAGCAATGGCTCCACCACAAAGACCATCAGAACAAATGAGGCCCACTCATCCCACTAGTTCCATAGTAGGCAGATCTATAGGTTCTCATAGATGGACTAGGGGAGAGGGTGGTCCATTAGGGAGTGTTGGTTCAGCTAAGGAGGTACTTGCACTAGAGCAGGTTGTGGGTGGTGGTATAGATTTGATAAAGGAGGATACAGGGTTTGATTTGGGTGCAGAGGTTAGACGTCATAAGGTGTAGAGAGTAGAGACTACAGAGAAAACTACCCCAGATACTGAGATGCCAGTAGTTGATGTTGATCCTACTATTCCTCTTACTTCACAGGAGACTATCAGATGACTCAGAGTACAAGTCAAGGACCTGAAGGTTTGTAGTGCTCAGTGGGAGGAGAGATTTTTAGAGGTCGATAGGCAGTGCACTAAGCTTCATGCAGAGGTGCAGAGATTACAGGTAGAGGTGATTCATCAAACCTCTCAGGTAGCTTACTATGTGTCCACATATTACACTATTGTTCCTACTGCACAGAGAGTCCCTTTGTACTCTTAGTATATGATGGCATCAGAGGGAGCTAGAGCACCCAGAGTAGAGGCAGTACTAGATGCACCACCTCCACCTCCACCAGATGTAGAGGATTAGGCTGATAGTTGATTTATGTTGATATGTTCTGATATACTGTGCTCTTTTTGATCATTGATATATTTTTCTAACTTTGATAGCTCACATGAGTGTATTCTTTTGTACACTATGCCGGTAGTGCACCCCTGACTAGCTTGAGATTTTTGATATATATGTGAGATCAATATTTTGGTTGTGACTTCATGTGTACTTGTCATGTTTTGATTTATGATGATATCATGTGATGCTTATGCTATGAGTAGAGTAGAATGTATGTATGAATATATGCAATGCAGTGATTTCTTTCATATGTATGGATGTTATGCAAATGTATTTGATTATGGAAAGATGTATGTATGATTTATGCTTATGCACATGGATGTATTGTAATGCAACAGATGGTTATGATATGTAAATGTAATGATACACATGATGTGTTTTGTAGGTATTGATGAAGAAAAGTACTCAGTCTTATGTCAAAAAGGATGTTTAACCTAGGAGGATAACTATTTGTGATTCTATGAAGAGACCTTCGATAGGTTTCAGCTCTTGTTAGATTTGAAGAGACAATTCAAGAATTGTTTAAGCATTGAAGTTCATTTAGCCATTTGTGAGATCATGAAAATATGCAAAATGCAAAGAAACAAGAAAAGTAAAATGCAATGTAAGACCTAGGACCTAGTCACTAATCATGTGTCAGTCATTCTCATCATTGAAGTTTTAGGTAATTGGATAAATCAATACAATTCCCACTAGTTATGAAACCATAGACATATGAATATCGATTTGTATGGGCAAGAATCAATACAACACCCACTGGTTAGGAAACCATGGATATATGAATATTGATTTTGTTTTTGGAATGTTGGATTAGATATAAGCACCAAGGCATAAATGCCAGGATGACTTGAATATCATATCCATTTTGATATAGCAATTTGTATAAGCATCAAAACATAAATGTCGTGATGACTGGAATACACCTTGCATTACAAACACATCAAATAGTCAAGAGATTATTCTAAATCCAATGTGAATTACCCATAGTGACCCTTTATCATTCACATCCTTAGGTAAGATCGTGTTTCACAATAGGAGAAAAAAATCACTCAAAAAGACAATAGTTAGATCAAACTTCCTTGAATTTTCTAGGTATCAATGGTCGAGGTACGCATGGCCATCCAATTTGAGATAGAGGCTCTTACAGTCGGACACCATTTCAATCCAGAATTTCCAATGTTGTTAGATTTCCACATACAAGCAAAAGACAAAGAAAAGATTATGCCCCCATTCATCACTCTCTAAATCCTATAAAGGACATCATCGAAGAGCTCGTGGGAACACAATATGGAAAAATCTCAATGCAAATCAGTAAGCATACAAGGAGATAAAAGCATGTAAAAAGCATAGATTTCTTTCAGTTTCTGTTTGATGTTTGATTACATTGTTGTAGATGCAAAACCCTTTCTAGAGATGAGACTGACTGACTAACTCAAATGAAGCTTGAAAGGACTCTGACTGGGTATGATACATCTAAGATACATTGGAGGTCATAGGATATGACTATGATTGCCCCCAAGTTTGAACATTGATAGGATACAGACGCTTGAGCTGATTGGTGTATAGACTGACTTATGGAAAATAGGAATGTAGAAACAAATTGGGAGATATGTAGAAACTAAAGCAAGACTAAAAGTTGGGAAAGACCAAGATCATCCTGATAGATGGAGCATTTTGAAACAAGTGGTTCCCATTTGCCAAGTTTTCACCATCTTGGCAAAGATTCTATTTTTGCTACCAAGGTGCCTGTTTCCAGGTTTTCACCAAGGCACTTTTTTTTTTTTTTTTTTGTGAATCATCAAGGCGCCTATTGCTAGGTTTTCACCAAGATGTTCATTTTTTTAGGACTTTTTCTAATTTTTATAATTTTTTTAGGACATTTTATCATACACTGAATGCCTTAGGCATAGAATTTTTTCAGATGGAGAACGTTGATTGGTTCTTAGAGCTATTCTCCTTCAGTCATTGAGAGTTGATAGGCACCAGAACCAAAAGTAGTAGTGATAACAAAGGGACCCAACCAGTTGGGTTCAAACTTCCCCTTGCATTCTCTATGTGATTGATTTTTTGGATTTTCTCTCAAAACTAGATCACCAACCTGAAATTCTCTATGTCTGACCTTCTTGTTGTAAGCTCTAGACATTCTCTTCTGATATACTCTGAGATGATCATATGATACTTGTCTGTGCTCATCTAGTAGTTCAAGTTCTTGCAACCTAGACACTCTGTAGTCATCATCAGTTACTAGACCATGCATTCTAATTCTTAGTGATGGGATTTCAACCTCAATAGGCAGGACCGCTTCAGAACCATAAACTAAAGCGAAAGGTGTAGCCCCAGTAGGTGTTTTGATACTTGTTCTATAGGCCCAGAGAGCTGGATTGATCATGAGATGCCAGTCTCTTCCTATTTTATTAACTGTATGGTGCAATATTTTCAATAGATTCTTGTTAGAAGCCTCTACTTGTCCATTCCCTTGAGGATAGTAGATAGATGACCAATGTTGTGTAATCTTGAATTTGGCACATAGATCATCTAGGTCTTTATTCTTGAATTGTCCACCATTATCTATGATTATGGAATGAGGTATCCCATATTTGCATATGATATAGTTCAATATGAACATTGATATTTTCTTTCCAGTTGCTTGTGCCAAAGGAACTGCTTCTACCCATTTTGTAAAATAATCTATAGCTGTGATTATATGGGTATGTCCATTAGAAGAATGAGGATGTATAGCTCCTATAAGATCAAAGGCCCATTGATGAAAAGGCCATTGTGTAGTAAAGGGAATTAGATCTCTCCCTCGAGCATGAAATAAGTTGCCATGCACTTGGCACTTTTGACAATTCTTAGCAAACTTGATAGACTCTTTCTCCATTTTAGGCCAATAGTACCCAGCCCTAATAAGTTTTTGAGCTATTATTAAACCATTTGAGTGTGACCCACAAATACCTTCATGGACTTCCTCTAATGCATGTTGAGACTCTTCCCATTCTAAACATCTAAGTAGCGTACCATCTAGACCTTGTTTGTACAGATCATGACCAATGATGACATATCAGGAGGCATTATAGATAAGGTATCTCTTTTCATGGCAGTTGAAGGTATCAGGAATGATTTGGTCTTGGAGATAGGAGAATAGGTTTTTGTATCTAGATGAATCATGACCAAAAAAAATTCAGATCATGTGAGTTTCAGGGGAATCATATGCAGGATAAGATAGTGCTTCCACTAGGAACTCATAGCGTAGCTCATGTTCAGGATGCTTTAATAAAGTAGATAGTGTTTCCATTGCATCGATAGCCTTATTCTCTGTTCTAGGTATTTTCTCAAATGAGATAGATATGAAATACTTCTTTAGATCATCTATCATTCTTTTGTTTGGAATGAGATTTTCATCTTTAGTCTGGTACACATCATTGACTTGATGGATAACAAGTTGAGAGTCTCCATGAATGTGTATCTCTGTTAGTCTCCACTCAATTGCTAGTTTCATGCCATTAAGAAGGGCTTCATATTTTACAATATTGTTTGTGCAGGGAAACTTTAATCTGAATGCTTTGGGTATGGAGTATCCTAGAGGAGTTATAATTAATATGCCTACTCCTGATCCATTCTATGTATAGGAGCCATCAAAGAATAAATGCCATTTTCTAGAAGAAAGAGTCATGATAGAGGAATCTGGAAATTCCATTTGCATTGGCATATCATCAATCATAGGTGCATCTACTAATTGGTCAGCAATAACCTATCCTTTTATAGCTTTTCTTTCAACATATTCAATGTCAAATTCACTTAAGAGCATGACCCATTTAGCTAATCTACCCGTGAGGGAAGCTTTGCTTAGTAGGTACTTTAGTGGATCAATCTTAGCTATCAAATGGGTGGTATGAGCTAACATATAATGTCTTAGTTTCTATGATGCAAAGATCACAGCTAGACAAGCCTTCTCAATCATAGAATAATTCTTTTCGTATGCCACCAATGTCCTACTAATATAGTATATAGCTCTTTCCTTTTTGTTCTCATCATGTTGTGCAAGCAATGCCCCTAGTGATGTATCTATAGTGGAGACATATAAGATCAAAGGCTTCCTTGGAATGGGAGGCATCAAGATAGGAGGATTTGATAGATACTTCTTGATATGGTTAAATTTTCTCTCACATTCTTCATTCCAAGAAAAGGTCACACCTTTATGTAATGTTTTTGTAAAAGGCTATGATATGTCTGCTAGCTGAGATATGAAGCGTCTGATAGATTGAACTCTTCCTTGCAATGTCCTCATTTGACTGATGTTTTTGGGAGGTTGCATCTCCATGATAGCCTTTACTTTAGCTGGACCAACTTCAATGCCCTTCTTTGAAACTATGTATCCTACTTGAGTTTTCCAGAAGTGACACCAAAAGCACACTTCTTAGGATTTAGTCTGAGACTAAATTTTTCCATTCTGTCTAGTATCTTGCTCAAGTCATTTAGATGTTCAATTCTAATCATAGATTTTGCTAAAGTATCATCAAAATAATCCTCCATAGTCCTAGGCATCATGTCATGAAAAATAGACGTCATGGCTCTTTGATATGTAGCACCAACATTTTTAAGCCCAAATGGCATGACATTCCAACAAAAGGTTCCCCATGCACATGTAAAAGCAGTTTTCTCTTGATCCTCTGGAGCAATTTTTATTTGATTATATCTAGAAAAACCATCCATTAAAGAATACGTCTCAAAGCCTGCAATCATGTCCACTATCATATCTATGTTAGGTAATGGAAAATCATCCTTAGGGCATGCTCTATTCACATCTCGAAAGTCTGTGCACACTCTGAATGATTTTTTTGGTTTAGAAATAGGTACAATGTTAGAGATCCATTCTATATAATCAATAACTTAGATGAATCCAGCTTTCAGGAGCTTCTCTAATTCAGCTTTTACCAAGAGTGCAACATGAGGATGCATCTTTCTCAATTTTTTCTTAACAAGTTTGACATTTGGAGCTATAGATAAATGATGCATTATAAGATTAGGATCCAACCCTGGCATATCTAAATATTTCCATGCAAAGTTGATCTTCTTTTCTATTAGGAATGTAGTAAATTTTTTCTTCTCTTCTTCTGATAAAGATTGTGCTACATGAATCAACTGTGGTTCTTCTGTTGTTCCCAAGTTGATGGATTGAGTAGGCTTGATTAGAACTGGAGATCTATCCTATAAATGACTTGGAAGGACATCAAATATCTCATCCTTAGGAACCTCAGAGAGGTTTTCACCTTTGGTTACATCTTTTATTTTTACTTTTATAGGTTCTGAGACTGCCACAAAGTGGTTTTCACCCTCAAAACTCCTTTTCTTTTTATTCTTATTCTTATTTTTCTGACTAAGATACTTGATGTCCAACTCTATCATTCTAACGCTCGGTTCACCGATGGAAGTCCTCATAGGCTCAACTACATTGAGGTAGCAAGCAAGGGCATAGTCATTTGGGAAGGTATAAATATCATGGCTTGGATTTGTGGAGGTTTGATCAAGAAGTTCAGGATGTTGGATAGTCAAAATGGGGAAAGATTGGGAGATAGTGTTTACAGGTATGGATCTATCATCATTGGTCCTAACCTGTCACTTGAGTTCAAAGGTGATATTATAGCTTAAGACATTCAATTCATGAATAGGCTCAATGTCATTGTGGGATTCCAATTCAGCCATAGGTGGACTAGACTCGTTAAGTTCATTACTTTGCTCTAGACTTATGTTGGGTTTAGGTGCATATTGGTGAATAACATCAACATGTTTTTCTATGATAAGCTCATCTTCCTCTAGAATGACTCCCCATTCATAATCATTAGATTCTTCATCTATGCCTCTAGGAAATCTAAGAACATGAGTAAAGTCGGGATGAATACCCCAAGAAGGGTTACCCTCATATTCTAATTTGAATTCATACTAATGGGAATCTATCTCAGAATAACTACCACCTTCCTCTTTGTCTATTTGATTGTCTTTGAGATTAGCTAGTTCTTGTCTTGCAACTATCTCTTACTCTATAGTAGGTTCTTCTATTTCTACTACATTAATTCTTTTGATTGTATCATCTTCAGCATCAAGAAGGTCTTTGATTTCTTTAGGCAAATGCTCATAAGGAATAAGTTCTGAGCTATGAATTACTATCTGATGATTCAGTTTCTTCCTTCTTAAGAAGGGGTTCTCCTGGTGCAATCTACTCTATGACATGAGAACAATTACCTTTGAGGTGGAAGGGTTTCTTTTTAAAGCCTAAGCCAACAGTATCTTTGTTTTCCCTACCAGTATGTGAAATAGGTGTTATACAACCTTCTCATCTGACTCCTAGAGGTCCTTTACCTGGATATCCCATCTTAGCTATTAATTTATCTCCTGGACCATATGACTTAGAAAGGATTTTTGATACTGTAGAGTCACTAGTCTGAACAACTTGAGATTTAGGTTCATCTTTGTATAGCCATGTAAGCACAGCTTCATCTTCTTCAAATTCTTGCAAGGAGACTTGTTCTACCACAAAATTTATTTTATATTCCTCAAGAGGTTCCTTAGATTATGGTTTGAACTATTTTTGAGCTTGCCCATAAGACTTAGGTGAGATAGGGAGAGATGTCAAAGACAAGATTGGCTCTATAGTATATTCTCCCATACCATTTTCTTTGATATTGACCTCTTTCGCAATGTCTTCCATTTTAGATGTGGATGCTTCTTTTGTTGGCTTAATGTAAGATTCTATGTTATTAGGCACAAGTTTACCCACACTTTCTTTCAATGTATTGCAAGTGGTGGATATGTCTGCTAGAATAGTGACCTCTACTCCTTCATAAGGAAATTTCAAGCATTGATGGTATGTAGAAGGAATAGCTTGCATTTCATGTATCCAGGGTCTCCCTAGAAGAATGTTGTAAGCAAAAGGTAGATCAAGAACTTGACATATAGTATCTCTGATAACTGGACCTACTCTGATAGGTAAGACAATGGTGCCTTTAGAAGATCTTTATTGTTCATCATAGGCTTTTATAGTTGTTTTCTTTCTAGGATCAATAGCCAATTTTGAAAATCCCAATTGTGTGACCAAGTTGTAAGAGAAAATGTTTAGGCCAGTGCCCCCATCTATCAACACATGTTTGACTCTACGATTTTGGATCAAGACTTCTATGTGCAAGGGCTGGTTATGTAGGTGACTCAAGGAGTTGTCATCTTCCTTTGAAAAGGAGATATATTGTGGAGATGTAAGATGTCCAACCATAGTCTGGAACCTATCTAAATCAAGGTCATCAGGAACATTGGATCTGAGCAAAGCTTTATCTAGAATAGCTCTATGAGCTAGAGATATCTGAAGCAACTCAAACATGGAGATTTGTGCATTAGTGTGTTAGAGTTGTTGAACAATGCTATAAGATGTTGGCCTTGTATCTTTAGGATTGGAAGATTTAGAAGCAGCCTTCTGTTTGGAAGCGGAAGAAAGATTGAAGGGCATCTTAGGGACATTTGATGAATTTGGGATTTGTTAATTCAGATGTGCCTAAGCCTGTGATCGAGTCACTGCCTTAGCTAAAGTATGATCTCTATCTTTTTGCATAATTGTGATGACATTGTAATGCTCAGAGAGATAGGGTTCAACCATATTGATAACAACATTATTTCCAGGGTAAGCATAATTGACCTTTGCCCCCATATTAGGCTAAGAAGATGAAACGTCTTGACCATGTTTCCGAAATGGTTATGTGAATGTTGTATGATCATTATTGCTCTTATGATTATCAATCATGATGTCTCCCTTATCAATCAGATCTTGAATAGTATGTTTCAAGCATAAGCAGTTATTAGTTTTGTGACCTTTACCCTAATGGAAATCATAGAATTCATTCTCTCTCCACCATTTTGGCTTAGGGTCAGGATCAGATTGTTAGATCTCAGGCAAAGAGATGATGTTATTAGCCAGCAGAGTTCTCATAGCTAATTCAAAAGATTCTCCAAGAGGAGTGAACTTTCATTTATTATTAGTGGACCAAGATTTGTATTTTGGCTTCTTTTGAGATGGTTCAGACACCTTTTGCTCTGAAACTTTGATGGCTTGGGTACCAATTGTTAGATTGAAAGCTGGTGCCTTTGGGGCATGGATAGAATCAACAATGCCATCTATGACAATGCCTTTATTCTTGTTCTAGTTTTTATTCTTGTCTTTAGAACTAGATCCTGATTCATACTTGTCCTTTTGAAGTGTGATGTCTCCTTTTTTCACAAGTACCTTTTCAATTTTGATCACATTGTCTACCATCTTATCAAAAGATGTATGATCTTGCATTTGTAAAGGGTAGTTGATCTCTGGGAAAAGATTATTGATGAAGATATCTAGCTTCTCAATTTCTGGAATAGGCCTAGCATATAGAGAGAATTTCTTCCTCCATCTCTTGAGAAATGTCAAGAATGGTTCTCCTGGATATTGTTTGAGATTGCAGATATCAATCATGGTGACTAGATGTTGAATGTTGTAGGAGTATTGCTAATAGAACAATTTGATCAACTCCTCAAAAGTTTTGATAGTAGAAGGCAATCTAGAGAACCAATGAATGGGTGCTCCCCCCAGAGATCGAGGAAAGAGACATATTAGATAAGTTGGTTCATGCATGAACTCCATAGATTGTGTATAGAATTCTCTGACATGATCTTGAGGATCAGAGTGTCTATCATACTTATCATATTTTGACATTTCCACCCTTTTAGGGAATGGTGGAATGTACAAGTCTTTGTCAAAGGGAAAAGGACATAGGGCCTCCATGGAGAACTCTTTGGGTTCCTTTTCTTTCTCAAGTTTATTAAGTTTGACTTGCATGGCGTGCATTTGTTTTATCATAACCAAAATAGGAGTTTCTTCCTCATGCGTAATGATATCTTCAACATTAAAGTTGGGAGGAAGTTAAGCTTCTTGATGAGCTAATTGTAAAAAGTATGCTTCTCTATCTTCTTTCGAGAAATGCTTCATCATTCTTTTGAAGTCATCATCATTTTGATACCGAGCAATTTCTTCAAGTGTGGGTTCCTGATCTGCACCATGTTGAGATTGAGCTCTTTGAGAGCCAAAGTTTTTCCTTGCTTGAGACATGGTAGGAGTTCTCCCTGGGATAGATTGAGGAGGAGTTTGTTGATTACCTCCGTGAGTTGATGGAGGAGGAAGGTAACCAATTTTCAATCAAAAATTGCTAAGACCCTCATCTTCGTAAAGACTAGAATTGTAAAGTTGCTCAAGAGTTGGAACCTAGAGAGTGTTCAAAGGTATGGTATGGTATACTTCTCCAAATTTCTTGTGAGAGGAAACTCTAGTTTCCACCATTAACCTTGGGTGAGGCAAAAGAATAAGATGAAGACAACTGAAGAAAGATCTGATTCAAGAAGATCAAATGACGCAACCTTGTCAAGGTTTGATTGATTGAAGCTTAGATTAGACATAAATGAAGGAGACCATGACCTAGATGTATGGGTAGATGCCCAAAAGATAGAGGACACGAGATCACAACACTTAGCCATTTTGAAGATGGATTGAAGATTGATAGTTATGACAAGGTTTTGACACAAGATGATAAAGACTCAAATCGATTAAATAAAAGGCTAAATCAGATTCAAAAGGCCACTTTAGGAAAATGATTGGATTCTTAGTAGTTGCTGCTCTGTTCCTGACATAGTGATTTTCTTGACAAACTCTAGAAATAGGCTAGAAAAGTTGGGTCTCTGACAGTTTTGACAACTTTCTGGCAATTTTTCAAAATTTCTCAAATGACTTTCTGCAGGCTCATACAATAGTGGGTATAGTATGAAATGATAATTGGCAAACTCGTACGACTATTTCAAAACTTTCATGATAGTTGATAGAAGGGTTTTTGAATTTTATGAATTGACTGGCAGAAAAATGCGTATGATAATATACCAACTACCATACGATAATCTGGGGGTTCTAAAATGACAATAGCCAAAAGTGTATGACTTTCTGACTTTACAAGATGACTTTTGACTCCAGAAAGGTGTTTGACATTAGATTTTGCAATTTTTGAGGTTTTTAGTTTCAAATTGTTCACAAAATTATCTGTCCAGATTTGAAGATTGTATCGGATTGATTCATTCTTAGTAACCAGATAGATAAACAAGCAAGCAAGTGATTTCAAGCAAATTTGAAAACAATGAACAGGGGACAAAGCAACCCTGTGCATGAACAATCAAGTGACTGAATTGTGCTAATCCCTAGGAGTGCTAATAGTGTATGTTCCAAAAAGTTTTGCAATAACGCACATATTCCTAAAAAATGAAAATTTGGCCTCACTAGGGTTTTTAGTCATGGCTTGACTCTGCAACTTTTGTGATCTCAAGAGGGCGAACTCCAATCTAGGTGCACTGGGGTTTTGACACAGTCCAAGAAATTAATCAATCAAGAGCTGTTAGGGAGATCTGACAGCCCAACAAGAGACCACACCTATGAAGATTTCCTCCACAAGGACATTTATATAGCGGCTGCTGCTACCATGATGAAAATGGCTATTACTGCTTGAGGTTCCATCAATGTGGTTGACCCAATTAAGGGAATGTCCACTACGGTTAACCCTCTCTAAAGGTGACTCACAAAAGAGACCACATGGAGACTAGTTCTAGATTCAAGGATCTGAGTTTCTAATACTACCCAAAAAGGGAGTAGAGCATAGTCCTCTAGCCTTTTCACTTTTAACCCAAACAAAGCCGATAGATTAATCCGACATGCTAAGACCAAGATTATCTCACAAATATCTATGATGTTAACCACTTATGATCTATCAACCTCTCCAAAGAGAGAATTTATCAATCAGAAGCTGAAGACGCACAAATCTAGTAAAACATGAGACGCTCTCAGTAACCTCTCTACCTACAAGGGTTCCTTCATTGAGAAGAGTTTCGCTGGAAACCCACTCTCTCAAGAACCACAAATAGTGTTCATAGGGCCTATTACTATGTGTAACAAAGATGCTGAAAAGAAAATCTATGTTCATTTTTATAGCCCAAAATGAAATCTGTGGTATGAAAGCAATAAAGGTCACACAAGCTTGACACGCAAGAGTTCTTTTTAATCCAAATCAAAATGTTATTAGCTGAGAAGATTACTTGAATTCCTCACAATGTGCTTAGTAGATTCTTACCTATTTTTAGCAATTCTCACACTTTTTCCCAATCAAAATTAGCAAAAATCAATCAGAAACAAAAAATTTCAATTATTAATGTTAGCTGTCAGTCCAAATCAGGAAAACAAATTTGGAAAACCACTTGAAAAAGGTGAAATGACAATTGGAACTTGGCACTAAAACTCGTACGACAGTGGGTCACCTACCAGATGACAATCCAGAAACTCATACGATAATGGGTATCAGATCATATGACAAAAGAGCTTCCAAACAACATTGTGTTTTTGATGGTATGATCCTCGATCAAATCAACAGTCGTACGACAGTGGGTAACTCTTGATATGAGTTTCTGACAAAACTCATACGAAAAATGTATAGACAGAAATTAAAAATTGTAGCTTGGAATAGAAAATGACAAGAAGATGATAGAAATTGATAGAAATTAAATGGAAACCCATTTTAGGGCCCCACGGTGGGTGCCAAAAATGTGTGTGTGAATTTTGTACCTAGCTATAGACACAACACTTCAGTAAAACATTAGAGGTTAGCTTAAAATCAAAATCATGCAGTGAAATGGAAACTAATCTAACCAGGCGATTTACCGCCTTCTAGTAGAAGCAAGTATGTATTCTCAGATTGGACCGAGATCAATGACCTTGAGGACACCTAAATGAAGGATTTAAAATGATGAAAGAAAATTAATCTATATTTTTGGTTTTTTTGTGCAATAAGATGAGATAAACTGATATGAATCTATTCTAGATGAAAAACTGATATGCAAAATAAACTAACAATGATATGCTAAATATGAAACTAAAATGACAAGGTTGATCTCACAAAATTTTGTTGATTCGCAAAGAAGCTTCAATCCTTCAGATGTTGATTCACCAGCGTGATTGTGCAAATTCATGGATTGATTTTGGTGGAGTAAGTATGCAAACTTGTGAGATGATTTGTGAAGAGCTAAGCCTTGATTTTATAGAAATCTAGGGCTTTGGGGATGCATGGAAAAACCCATAAATCACTCAGGTTGATTTTTGAGTCAACAAGGAATTAAAGATAGTTTACTCAAAAAAAATCATGCAAAAACAACCTTTTGATTTAAATCAGAAGTTGAGATCAGCTTTTAACTCAAAAGATAGTTGAGTTTATTTTTAAAACATCTTGAATTGATTTTCTGATTTAAAGTTTAACTGCTTTTTTTTATTATGCATAATTAATTATGAATTAAATAAATAAATAAAGTGATTTATCCTCAACTTAACTGATTTTTAAAAATAAAACAATTGATTTATGGGTTAATCAATTATTAAATCAAACTTTTATTCAAAAACTATATTATTAAATTTGACAATTGACATTAATTAATTAAATAAGAATTTAATCAATTAGTCATAGGATATTTGATTTATTGTCAAAATGAAATAATACAATTTAAGAATAAATATAATTAAATCCAATTAAATAATTAAGTGGCAATATTAAATTTAATTAATTAAATATTTAGAATATTCAATTAATCAAACTTTAGCATAAATAGGATTTATCACCAAATAATCATTAAATTAAAGATAATTAGGATAAATAGGAATAAGGAATATTCGTCGATGTAGAATTTAGGATAATCAATTAGAATTCGATGATGTGTCAATGTGCCTTAGGTTAGGACTTTGATGTCAATTTCATTCGATGTGTCGATATAGGAGGTTAATGAACTTATAGCCCATTTTTGGGGTATTACAACAATACCCTATAAGGTTAGGTGATTCTTGCCCAAGCCCTAATTTGACATGTCACCATCCACATGTACAATACAAGTGTCAAGTGACACCATGAATAACACATCACATTCACAGTTGACATGTCCAATTAACAACATGAATCTGAATTATTAAATACATTCAACATAAATTTACAACAAGGATCACATTACAATGAGGTTTCAATCCCTTATTGGATTAAACCTTGGCTTACTCAATTCATATTTGTTCAGCCCTAATTCTTTGAATAATTTTGTGGTTCTCTTTCCTGCACACTAAACTCGAGTATTTGTAGTCCAAGGCAATAAAATCATATGCACACACACACACAGATATATATATATATATATATATATATATATATATATATATATATATAATTCATAATTAGCAACATTAATCAATATGCAGAATTCAAATCCTAATCACAATTTCCATTCAATAATGTTTAAACATAGTATCTTCATAAATCATCATGACATATCATCCGTGCTACTTCCTAACTTAAAGCATAATCCATGAAACAATCAAATCTAATCATGATTAAATCTTCCTCATCAAATCACATATCTAAGCATGTATAACCAAAATTAACCATATGTTCTAGGTTCTAATCCACATCAAAATATAGTCCGCATAATGTAATCATCATCATCAAACATAATATCATAAGTCACTGTCAGAATGATCAATAGTGTATCAAAGTATCAAATCATAAAGTGTCAAAATGTGAGAGTGTCAATAGTGCTATGATGGGTCGAGTGAGGCCTTCAATCCCAAATAACTTCCGCAAGGTTCAAAACCTCCAAAAGGTTCACATATTTCCCATTATACCAAAGACCATGATTGTGTTCATGGTGTGGCTATTCCAAATATTCATTTTGACAAGAATATATTTCTAGACCATATGATTAAATCCACTGTTGATTTTTTATGGGTTCATGCCCTAATTGGTAAGATCCACTCCCCTGTTTCTTTTTTTAATTTATTAGCTTGGGAAA
Source organism: Chamaecyparis obtusa (assembly GCA_027943335.1). NCBI lineage: Eukaryota > Viridiplantae > Streptophyta > Pinopsida > Cupressales > Cupressaceae > Chamaecyparis > Chamaecyparis obtusa. The sequence goes on along the minus strand of BSBK01008021.1, from coordinate 63,666 downwards.
AGAATTCATGGGTTGGTTTGACAGATCTCTTCTTCATGGAGAAAGATTGTTTATTTTTTGTTGCTATCTTTCAGTCAGGTAGTCATAGGGTTTCAATGCACAAATTCAAAGGGTAGTTATGTAAGAGGGTTGGTATCTCTACTCTCGCTTTGGTTCCACATTTTGATGCTAATTCTTCTCCTGTGTTGTTTATGACATTTTGAATCTCTTTGCCTAGATTGCCTCTAGAATATTGGGACCCAGATATTGTTGATATTTGAGCTAACAAATTGGGTATTTTTCTTTGTCATGATCTTATTCCTTTTGAACTTGCCACTTTTTTAGTTGTGGTTTGTGTACTAGTCAACCTTTCAAAACCCCTCCCTCAATCCATTTTGATTTTATCCAAGTATGGTAATTGGGTTCAGCTGATTTACATTGTAGATCCAAAAATAATAGATCTTCATTCAAATATGTTAGGAAATTTTGATTCTCAATGTCAAGGCTCTTCTGGGAAAACTATTAAAGTTTGTGTAAATCATTCGTTTGATTTTCATGATTGCCCTCTTTTCAGAAAACCCTCAATGGTAGCCCACTCTCCCATCATTAATAACTCATCTATTGATATTAATGCTTCCACACTTTTAGAGCTGACCACAATAGTCATAATGGTTTTGTCATTGAATCCAAATCTCTTAATCTTTGTTCTGGTTTACATACACCTTTTGTTTCTCTTAAATATGCATTGCATAGACATATTTCTTCACTCATTGAGTCCAAATTTTTTTTTTCTAACAATAAGATTCCCTCTTTGGCCTCTCTTAAAACTTTTCTCCTCTCTCCTCTTCTGGTTGATATGTTCAATCTGTCTCAATTTTGTTCGGCCAAATATAGACCAACTCTTGACACTTTCTCCATTTCCTTTAATTTAAGTAGCATGTCTGACTTTGCTCGGTCTCCTGATATTTTTCACCTTTCTTCTTCCTTGGCTTCCTCTTTGTTTGTGCATCTTGTTCCTTTCCCCTTTGTTCTGAAGCCATCGGTGGTCCCTCCTCCTCCTTCCCCCCTTTCTTGTGCTCATTTGTACTCCTCCTTTCAACCCTCTAATGACTATATTATTCATACTTTAATATTTAATGATCTGCCTTTTAATTATTGGCCAAAAAAGTGGCTCCTCTCTCCAAAGAGGTTATTCAATTTATGGCTAATGACATTCTTATTTTAGTTGATTCAAATTTAGTTGAATAAATAACTCTTGAGGAGATTGATTGATGCAGGAGCATCTTGGCTCCTTGGAAATCCCATGTCACCAAAAACATTTTGGAGTTTGTCTGTGTTGCTCAGTTTCTTCTTTGACTGAGTTGGTCAGTAGTTTTAGTTTCCTTTGTTTACCGAGTGTGGTTGGTTATCTCCTAGGCAGTTGGTTGTTTCATGAGTGCTTGACGATGCTTGTCTGTTGCTCGGTCATCCTTTCTTACCAAGTAGTTTCTTTTGAGTTCCTGTTGAGTCAACTTGTGCATTTATTCTTGGTCATGGATTTAATGATGGAATCCATCATTGGGAAGTGTGTGGTCCTAGATCTAACCATTCCTTCCATTGATTGTGGATCTGAAGGTCAACTTAGTTCAGTAGACTCTTCTATAAATGTAGTTGTTTGGTTGTAGTTTAGGAGTTCAGTTGAGTTAGAAGATAAAGGAATATTAGAGATTATTGGCAGATCCTCGCATGCTTGAGGAATTTTGTAATTCATTATAATATCTAGCCCTAACTAGGAAGGCCTTACACCTAGCATGTATCATTCTATTTGATGAAAATTAATGAAAGATCTTGCATTCTCTCTCTCACCGTTGTGTGTTGTTTCTTCTGCGTGTTGTTGAGTAGGCTGGATCATTAGGGTGTTCCATTTTTTGGCCCCTCTTGGCCTTGCCCCTTGTGTCAGGTGGTATCAGAGTGAGGTGAGATCTTGATCTAGGTCCGCGGATCTAGGTTTGCAGGTTCCTCTTGAAGCCCTAGTTGATTGTTGTAGGGTAGCAGATTGCGATCTGACCTACAATTGCAAAGGGTTGTCAAGATGGTTCGTGGGAGGTGAGATGCAGATCTAGGATTGGAAGATATGCTAAGGCAGATTTTTGCTAGGTTAGAAGGTGTTGAAATAGCCCAAAGAAGAGGCAGACATCTTGATGATGTTAGTGATGATGAATTTGAGGAAGAATAGGCGAATGCAGAACCTGCACCTATTATGGATCAAGGTGAAGAAATATTTTTGAAGGATTTAACAAGTCTGAAGTCTACACCACATTTCAATCCTCTTGAGTATGGTGGAAAACTAGATTTTGATGAATTGGTGGACTGGATCACCGAGATGGAAAAGTATTTTGAGTATGAAAGCATTCTTGAAGACAAGAAAGTGAATATTGCAAGTACAAAGTTGAAAAGTCATGCATCCTTATGGTGGGAACATTTGCAGCTGGATAGGAAGAGGAAAGGAAAAGAAAAAATCAAGGTATGGAATAAAATGGTGAATAAGTTGAAAGGAAAGTTCTTACCTTGCGATTATCAGATTAACCTAGTTCAGCAAATGCAAATTTTGAGGCAGAAAGATAGCTCGGTAAAGGAATATACTAAGGAATTCTATAGATTAGATATCAGATCTGGACATGATGAAGATGATGTGGAAAGAATTGGTAGATACCTGAATGGTTTGAGAGTTTCCATCCAAGAGGAAATTAGTTTGGTCAAGTTGGAAAACATTGAAGAGGCTTATCAATTTGCATTGAAGGCTGAGGATAAATTGAACAAGAGACATGAAAAGAGGCAAAGAGGTCAAGGTGGTAGATTCCCTAGAGGAAGAGGTAGATCTAATGGTGAAAATGGTAGATCTGAACTAGAAAAGACAAATCTGGACAAAGGAAAGACCGAGTGGAAAGGTGAAAGTGCATCTAGAGGTAGAGGCAGTAACTACTGAGGTGGTTATAGAAGAGGAATTTTCTGAGGAACTTGTTACAATTGTGGAGAAGAAGGACATAGATCTTTTGAATGTACACATGCTAGTAAGAAGGCTAGTAGTAGTAGAAATGCTTTGGTGCAAGAAGAGTCACCAAATGAGCCTGAGAAAGAAAATAACTTGATGGTAAGGAGAGCACTGTAGAATGAAAGAAAAAAGGAGATCTAGTAAGGAAAAGTTTTTTCAAGACCAGATGTAGAGTTTCTAAAAAATTTTGGGAGATAATCATTGACAATGGTAGCTCGGAGAATCTGGCATTTGAAGAGATGGTCATAGAGTTACAGTTGGAAATGTTGGTGCATCTGAAGCCCTATCAGATTTCATGGATCAAACATGAGCATGCACTCCTGATAAGTGAACAGTGTTATGTGAATTTGAAGATTGTAAAATACAATGATAAGGTGTTATGTGATATCATGCCTATGGATTGTTGTCATATTTTGTTGGATAGACATGTTATATATGATGGAAGATTGCATAAGTATACTATTGTGGCTAATGGAAGAAAACAAATCTTGTTACCATTGATGGAAGAACCTGTTAGTAATGTTTGCACATCTATGAAAGTTTGTTTGATGAGGGAAGAAAGTTTGTTAACTCTTTGAAGAAGAATGATGTATTTTTTTCTGTGATTCCTAACAAACTGAGTAAGAAAATAGTGGATAATGTCCCTAAGGAGATTGATAAGTTACTCACCGAGTATAGTGATATCATTTCTAATAACGTACCTGATGGTTTTCCACCAAAAAGAAGCATTGATCATTGTATGGATCTAATCCTTGGAGCTAGTTTACCAAATAAGGCACCTCATCGGTTGACACCTACCGAGAATCAGGAATTAAACCGACAGATTCAAGAGTTTTTGGAGAAAGGTTTGATTAGAGAAAGTTTGATTCCTTGTGCAGTAGCTATTGTATTAGCACCTAAGAAGAATGGATAATGGAGAATGTGTACTGATTCTAGAGCAATCAATAAGATAATAGTGAAGTATAGGTTTCCTATACTGAGAATGGATGACATAATGGACAGTTTGACTGGAGTAAATTATTTCACCAAAATTTATTTGAAAATTGGGTATCATTAGATCAGAATTAGAGAAGGTGATGAATGGGAGACTTCTTTCAAGACAAAAGAAGGTTTGTATTAGTGGTTGGTTATGCCTTTTGGTTTAACTAATGCACCGAGTACTTTTATGAGGCTAATGAATGAAGTTTTGAAGAAATTCTTGGGTAAGTTTGTGATTGTATATCTTGATGATATTCTGATATTCAGTAAGACCAGAGAAGAACATTTTTTGCATGTTAGATAATTTTTGCAGAGACTGAAAGAAGAAAATTTGCTGATAAATCTGAAAAAGTGTTCATTCATGAAAGAGGAGATTGTGTATTTGGGATTTGTGATCTCAGCTGATGGTTTGAAGATGGATCCTGAAAAGGTTGAAGCTATTTTGAATTAGCCTACACCTGTGAATGCTAGTGAGGTAAGATCATTTCATGGTTTGGAAAATTTTTACCAAAAGTTCATAAGGAATTTCAGTTCAATTTGTAATGCTATGACTAAGACCATGAGAGGAGATAAAAGGGAATTCAAGTGGACACATGGAGCTGGTAAAAGTTTTGAGACTCTAAAGCAGAAGGTTGTTGAATTACCTATTTTGGCATTACCTAATTTTAGTAAGGTATTTCAAGTGGAATGTGATGCAAGTGGAAGTGCAATTGGAGCTGTGTTGAGCCAGGAAGGTAAAACTGTTGCTTTCTTTAGTGAAAAGTTGAATGATGCTAGAAGGAAATATTTTGTGTATGATCAAGAATTCTATGCTATTGTTCAAGCACTGAAGAAATGGAGACATTATTTGATACCGAGTGAATTTATGTTGTATACTGATCATAAGGCTTAACAATATTTTGGTAGTCAGAATAAGTTGAATTAGAGACATATGAAATGGGTTGAGTATTTGCAGAGTTACACATTTATGATAAAGCATAAGAGTGGAGTCACTAACTGAGTTGATGATGCATTGAGTAGAATAAGATCTTTGATGACCGAGATGAAAATTGAAGTTCTTGGTTTTTATGAGATGAGAGATTCTTATGAATTTGACCCTAATTTTTATGAGCCATGGAGAAAGTACAGAGAACCTATTCAAGATCAACAAGATACTAAATGGGATGAATATTTTATTTAGAAAGGTATGTTGTTTAAAGGTATTCAGTTGTGTATACCGAGAGGAGTAATGAGAACTAATTTGATAAAGGAGAAACATAGTAGTGGTTTAGCTGGACATTTTGGTATTGATAAAACATGGAATTTTCTTAAGGAGAAGTACTATTGGCCGCAGTTGTATAGAGATGTTCAAAAATTTGTGAAATGTTGTGGAATTTGTCAAGTTGCAAAAGAAGTCAGAATACTGGACTGTATACACCAATTTTTGTACCTGAGAAACCTTGGATTGACATCAGTATGGATTTTGTTCTTGGCTTACCGAAGACAGTAAGAGGTAATGATTCTATACTTGTTGTGGTAGATAGATTTTCTAAGATGCAAGATTTTATACCTTGTAGAAAGACATCAGATGCAGTACATGTAGCAGATCTTTTCTTTAAGGAAATTGTTAGATTGCATGGATTACCGAGGAGTATTATCTCTGACTGAGATAGTAAATTTGTTGGATACTTTTGGAAAACCATTTGGAATAAATTTGGCACTGAGTTGAAATATAGTTCTACATTTCACCCAAAAACCGATGGATAGGCTGAAGTTGTGAACAAAAGTTTGGGAAATCTTTTGAGATGTTTAGTTGGAGACACACTGAGTAATTGGGATTCTGTATTGGCACAAGTAGAGTTTGCATACAATAATTCAGTGAATAGGAGTATTGGAAAGACACCATTTAAGATTGTGAATGGCACACAGCCGAGAGGTATATCTAATTTGAGAGACATTGCTGATGAAAATAAGAGAAGAACTGAAGGAGTGAAATTTGTTGAGTACATGAAGACATTGCATGAAGATGTGAAGCTGAAGCTGGAATAAAGTAATCAAAAATACAAAGATAGAGCTAATAGATCAAGAAGACATAAGACTTTTGATGTTGGTGATGAAGTGATGGTTCATTAGAAGAAAGGTCAATTTCTTGTTGGAACATATGGGAAGCTGAAGATGAAGAAGTTTGGACCTTGCAAGATTTTGAGGAAATTTGACAGTGGAAATGCATATGAGATTGAGTTACTTGATGACATGGACATATCACTAATTTTCAACATTGCTGATTTGTATGAGTATCATGAACCTGATGAAGAAGTGACAATATCGACAGAGTATCCTAAGAAGTAGAATGAAGAAGTTGAGCAGATCCTGAAGCAAAGAGTTGGATAAAGTACAAGAGGAAAACAATATATGGAATATCTGGTAAAATGGAAGAATAGACCGATGGAAGATAGTTCTTGGATTTTGTAGTCTAAGTTGGATGCAGCTCGGATCATACCTACCAAATTATTTAGAGAATCATTTCAAAATAACCCCAGGTGTCTGATGCAGGAGAATCTTGGGTCCTTGGCAATCCTGTGTCACCAAAAACATTTTGGACTTTGTTTATGTTGCTCAGTTTCTTCTTTGACTGATTTGGTTGGTAGTTGGTCAGTTTCCTTTGGTTACCAAGTGTGCTCATTTATCTCTTGGGTGGTTGGTTGTTTCACTGGCACTCGGCGATGCTTCTCTATTGCTCGATCATCCTTTCTTACCAAGTAGTTTCTTTTGAGATCCCATTGAGCCAACTTGTGCATTTAATATGGGTCATGGATTTAATGATGGAATCCATGGTCGGGAAGCTTGTGGTCCCAGATCTGACCATTCCTTTTGTTGATTGTGGATTTGAAGGCCGACTTAGTTCAGTAGACTCTTGTATAAATGTAGTTGTTTGGTTGTAGTTTAGGAGCTTAGTTGAGTTAGAAGATAGAAGATAGGAAGATTAGAGATTTTTGGCAGATCCTCAAATGTTTAAGGACTTTTGTAATTCATTGTAATATCTAGCCCTAACCAGGAAGGCCTTACAGCTTGATATGTATCATTATATTTGATGAAAATTAATGAAAGATTCTACATTCTCTCTCTCACTATTGTGTGTTGTTACTTTTGTGTGTCTTTGAGCAGGTTGAATCATTAGGGTGTTCCATTGTTTGGCCCCTCTTGGCCCTACCCCTTGCATCATTGATGCAGGTATCCTTTTACTATTGTGGAGAAATTTTATTCTCAAATTAAGACTAGGAGGGCTTCCCACTCTCACAGACCGTCATGAAGATTATTTCTTAGAATGTCAGGGGCTTGAATGCCCCTAAAAAAGGGGGAAGAATCAATACATGTTTGGTTTCTTCCCAAGATGATATCATTTTACTTCAAGAAACTAAGTTTTCTTCAAATTCTTTTCATAAATATTTTAAAAATTGGTCTCTATGGGAATACTTCCATGTCTCTTCCTCAGGTGTGTTAGGTGGTCTTATTTATCTTTGGAATCCTAACTCTATTAAGGTTCAACTTTTTCATCATCATTCTAATTGGAAAATCATGAAGTTTGATTGGTTTGATTCAATTTTTCTTATTTTTAATGTTTATGGTCATGTTTCCCCTACTGATAAGCTTAACCTTTGAAATACTCTCTCTGATATTATAGAACAATACAAGGATTGTTCTATTATCCCTAGTGGAGATTTTAATGCTTTAACTTCTTTAAATGAGAAACAAGGTGGTATCCCAATGGCTCAAAGGATTTGAGATCATTTTTCTTTATTGATATCAGATAATTCCCTTTCAAAGGTTCTTCCATCTAATGGTTCCTTTACATGGACTAATAGAAGATCACAACTTTAGATTGCCTCTAGGATTGAAAGATTCTTTATTTCTCATGAGCTTAGACTCTAGAACTTCAATATAATTACTTCTGAAATCCTCTCAATTGATGAGTCTAGTCATTTTCCCATTTCACTCAATTTAGATATGGGTGGGGTTTCTTTTTGGCCTTCTTTTTAATTTTTAAAAATGTGGTTTACTCATCCACATTTTATGTTCCTTCTAAGGCAATGGTGGGTGTGTGCTCCCTTTTGTAAAGGTAATCAGATGTTCCAATTCTATAGGAAACTAGAACATGTTAAATATAGGATTTTAATATGGAATAAAGAAGTTTTTCAGAATGTCTTCCATGAGACAGTTGTATTAAAAAATAACTTTTTTCCATTAATGATCATATCATTAAATTTGGTTTAAATCCTTGTATTTTTGAAAGACAAAAAACTCTCCAATCTAATTGGGAAACACTATGTTATAGGGAGGAAATTTATTTGTGGAAAAAATCTCATTAATTATGGTTGTTGGATGGTGATAAAAATACTAAGTTCTTTCACTCCTCTGCTAAGGTTAAAGGAGCCTCTTCTTCTATTTTTAGCATTCAAGATTTTAAATCAGGATCTCGTCTTACCAATTCCCAATAGATTCGGGATGAGGGAGTTTCTTATTTCAAAGATGTCTTGGCACCTGAAGTTCCCCCTATTGTTGATGAAGCTTGTATTAATTTCTTATTGGATGTTGTTCCAACTCTAATTTCTCAAATAGATAATGATTTTTTGATGCAACCCTTCACATTGGATGAACTATGTGATGTAGTTTTCTTCATGGCCCCAAAGAAATCTTTGGACCCTGATGGTTTTATGATTTTATTATTTTAGAAATATTGGGATGTGATCCATTTTAATTTTCTCTTGGCCCTGGAAGAATCCAGAAGGGAGGGATTTGTTTTGAATAATTTTAATGTTACCCATATTTCCCTTATTACCAAAGTTAATGACCCACAATCCTTTTCATATTTTAGGCCTATCTCCCTATGCAATTCTATCTACAAAATTTTTACCAAGGATATCTATCTCAGGCTTAAGATATTGATTCCTTCCATCATATCCCCCCAGCAGGGTGGTTTTGTTCCTAACAAAGAAACATCTGATGGTGCCTTGATTTCTCATGAAGTCATGCACTCTATTGATTCTTGTTGCATACCATCTTTTATAATCAAGCTTGATATGATGAAAGCATAGGATAAAGTGAGCCGGTTGTTTATATTAAAAGTTCTTTGTAAATTTGTTTTTTCAAGTAAATGGTGCAAATGGATTATGAATTCCATATCTGAAGCCTCCTCTGTCATTATCACTGGAAATCCTTTGGGTTTTTTTTTATCCACTCAAGGTTTTTGAAAAGGGGATCCTCTTTCTCCCTTTCTATTCATTATTATTGAAGAAGCATTCACTAGAAAAATCCAAGATCAACATTATTTGGGTATGTGGAATGGAGTGCCTATTCTAAATAGTCAGATCACTGTGACTCATAATCTATTTGCAGATGATACCTTTATTTTTGGTTCCTCCTCATTTCTAAAGCCAAACATATTAATTTGTTTTTTATGTTTATTCTATTGAATCATGCTAGATTATTAACTCACACAAATTAGTATTGACCGAGTGTCCATATATAATTTACATTTTGAGAAAGAATTGAAAATCCCAACCGACATAGTTGAATTCTTGGGATATGTAAAATGTGTTGAAATTATTAATGAATGGTATGAAGCATTTAATGCATGGTAAATCATTTTCTTATGATATCAAAGAGAATTTTAGAGATGTATCTCAAAGAAAAAGAAGGAGAACATAATGATGGAAGGATTTGATGTATCTGACCTAAAGCTAAGATCTACAAAAAGAGATTAAGCAGCAAAAGATTAATCTACCTGATCAAGGAGGTATAAGGATGACTTGAATGTGAGGTTGCAGTATGCATGATGAGAAGAAGAGGTTGATGTTATTGGCTAATGAGTCTAAGAAAAAGGCTAAGGTGAAGCTGTGAAAAGATGAACAGATTTGTGGTGATTACTTGAAGAGAATTCTGAGAAGATCGGAGATGGAGATGGAAATGAAGGTCAGTCAGTAAATTAGCATATGAGTGAATTGGATCTATATTTGCAAAGTGAGTTGTATATTTTTAGATTAGAACCTACTGTTACTTTCTAACCATTGCATAAGTCTAAATCCTTTATCAAGGTTGACCTAATAGTCATTATATAAACCCTTTAATCAAGATGACATTCCAATAGAATGTTTTGAAGCCCTCTAACAAGGCCACTCTTAATAGGGTGATTAAATCCTTTAACCAGGTCACACCTAACAATGTGTATTGTAAACCTTTCACCAGGTTGGCTTCTCACATAGCTCACTTCAGAAGAGTGAAAATTAGTAGCATGTTACAAGTGGTTTTTCCCAAATTGGGTTTCCACTATAAATCTTGGTGTTATACTTGTGTGAATGTTATTTGATGTGAATGTTGTTGAGAGTTTTATATTCTGCAAGTTAATTACTTTTGGACAATGGGATGCAAGTTTTATGTGCTATAGAGACCGAGTTGAAAATTGATTAGATCTAAATTTGTTGAAGAGCTAGAAAGTGCAATTCGTACATATGGACCTAAGGATAACTGATTCACTACCCACCCCCTCTCAGTTATTCTAAACTCATTCTAGCAATGAATTATATTTTCTAAGTGAAAATTATTGATAAATGTACCTTTTTTGTAAAAAAATTGAAATTAAATAAAATTTATATATATATATTACAAACTTGGCTTAATTAAATATAAGTATGTAAAGAATAAAATATTATTTCTCATTCCTTAAATGACTATGCCAGATTCAAATGATTATAATAATTAAAAGCATGAGGGTCTATGCAAGATCATGAGGGGCCAAAAAGTGGCGATGTGAAAAATATTCACTTTTCACCCGTCCAAAAGCGCATGAAAGCACTTGTTGACTTTTTAGTAGGCCTAGGTGTCAGTACACTTGGGCAAAGCTGCCACCAAAGCACATACCTAATCGAGTACCCAAAAATATCAGGTACCCGATATTTTTGAGTACTCGATAACTATGGCATATATCCGACACCCGTAAGCCCTATTCTTCATTTCCTAGCGCGATTTCTTCAAGTTTCTAACCGCATTTTTCTGATACCCGATATATTTTCGGATACCTGATATTGGAAACCCCAAATTCGACTCCGAGCATATTCGGTAAGTAGTTAATTGCATATTTTTATTAATTTATTTCATTTTCATTATAAATGTAGCATTTTTAAAAAAAATAGGGTTTTGTATTTATATTTGTAATAATATTTGAAACTTAGATTTTTTTTTTAATTTAATCAGGCATGGCTGACAACAATGAAGAAAATAACCCTCCAAATCACAATCCTGAAAACAATCCCCCATATCTAAACCCTAAATCTTTACAAGATTTGATAGAAGAAAATTTGAACACAATACGAGGTTTCCAAAACATGTATCAAAATATACCTACATTAGGTCCCATGGTTGCCACACTAAATATAATTGTTGGAAATATTGACACGCTCACGCAGCAACATAATGCTGCTCTTCATTGGCGTGATGATATGCACACCCAATTTGATGATGGGCTTGACCATGATGGGATTGCAGCCCTTAATATAAGTAAGGAAGATATAGCCACCCTTTTTGTCAATCCTAAAATTGGAATACCAGTTGACCCCAAAAAGCCCAAATTATCAATAAAATGGTGCACAAATGAAGCAATGCGCACAAATTTTTGGGATCATTGGTGGATGGTTTTTGATAAACCACCACATAGCAATTTGGAGGTCCCATTTTATTTCCTTAAAAAATTGTATGTTGAGTTTGTGCTTGGTCACCATGTTGATTATTGGAGTATGAGGCCCAACATGGGCGTAGGCAGAGGAGCTCCTCAGACTAGGCCATCTTCCCAGCACTGAAAGGCCACTACCTTTGCCCCTCCCACTGATGTCACACCCCCTCCTCTAGTGCAGCATCCTGATATCATTTATGAGGCTACTAAACTGACTATTAGGGCCATTCATTTACTGAGTGATCAGTTGATCACATAGACTAGGTCAGTGTTGTCTCCTGTGGATGTTGTTGGTGCATCGACATCTCATCGGAGTTCACATGTATGTGAGCCCCATATGTGTATTATGTGCAGGCATATGTGCCTCGGACTGCTTACTGATTCTGATATATATTAGTTTCATGATATTGATGAGGGAGATATAGGAGAGGCTGCTGCAGAGGCTACAACACCTCATGGACCATCTACATCTCATGAGAGTGCTCAGGAGGTGCACATAGAGCCATTGACTCCTGTTGATATGGTAAGAGTAAACATTATAAATAAATTTGTCACATGACTTATTTAATTTAAAAATAATTTATTTATTTAGATTAGTTTTAATGATTGCATGCACTTATGTATATATAATTTTTCCATTTATGTTCAGTCGATGACACAGGAGGAGGTGAGACAGGTGGATGAGTCCACACTTTCGACCATTTCATTTGGCCTTGATGACTATACGGTATATTATAAATTATGTACCCATTAGTTTTTTTTTATATCATTTGGTGTACATGCTTAAATCTCTATCAATTAGAGCAATAAAATTCATACATTTACTAATATATATTGTCATCTTATTGTGTTCTTGCAAGCTACAGCCGACATCAGTGGGGGGTGTGAGGGGGTTCCTTCATCAGGTGTCGACAAAGGAAAGGTATTTAATTGTTTAAGATTAATTATGCATGCATATGTATGCCACTTGTGTGTAGTAATAAATATTTTACTTGCACTTTATTGTATAGGGTGTGGCTATTGATGATGTCCTGACACCGGTTCGGTGGCATAGGGTTACAGGTGTCTTGATTTGGAGTGATAGCCCAATTGTACATAGACTTTTACATATTGTTATTTGTATTTTATAACTAGGGTTGCTATGATGAAGTACATTGATATATAATTGACAATCTTTTTACTCTCATAGGTTACTCCAACTGTGAGGGAGGTCCCACGAGAATCTTTTGTTTCTTTGTTGACCCAGCCCACTATTCTAGAGGAGGGATCACCAGATGTAAGTTTTAATTTTAGTTCAATCAATTTGTAATTTTATTATGCTATCATCCTATTTTGTAGATTTATTACTCTATGTTGCACCAGTCTACTAATCTCATTATTACAAATATATATTTATAGGTCAGAGTTGGTATTGTTGGCATGGTCCCTTCACTACCTAGGACTTATGCTAGGACACCTGATCATGGTAGGCGATGGAGAGACCAGGTACAAATTTATTTGTATTCGGTTATAATTTTAATTAAATTAGTGTTTGAAAATTATGAATTATATATATATATATGTACAAATCATATAAAGTAAGCAATCTAACTTTGGTTTGAACTCATTTTTTATGCAGGATCAATCAGAGCCCAACACTCCTTCAAAGAGGCTACATTTTGATGATCCCCCTATAGCATAGGATGCGGTTTTAGTTTTGTTATCATTTAGAGATGACACTTGGCACATTTTGAGATGGCATATATGCCACATTGTACACCTTAAAACATTGATTTTGTAGACATTTTGAAATGGCATGTGCCATATTTGTATATGGACATACTTTTGATACATTTGATACATATATAGAACATATTCATTTATATGTTATATTTGCATCATCTTTTGTATATACATATTTATTATTCATGTTTATGGAATTGAATGGTGAAGTTATATCTTGACTATGATTATCATTATGATTTAAATTATATCTTGTTGAAGTTACCTTTGTTTTTCTTTACTCTGGAATACCCTGTTCATGGAGCTTATTATGTTTGAGGTTTAACTTCTTGTTGGTGAAAAAATTTATCTTTGAAAGAAATGCTTACAAAATGACCCTTAAAGCCCAAACAAAAAGACTCAACCAACACCAACAGTTGGGTCACTTCACTATTAAGAAGCGTAAGCCCCCTTTGAATTATCTGGGTACAGCTCCCTGTGCAGGATTTACAATGAATCAACTAAACTATAAATGATAATGCTTGTAACCTAAAAGCAATAAATGCTTACAAACATCTATTTGTAAACATGAGATAGATGCAAAGGGACTAATTTACTGAAAAGAAAAGGACATTAAATGCTACAAATTTCATTTGCCTAAACAATGCATTATAGAAAGAAACTAAGAGAGAAAGACAAATGGTTCTTTCCAAATACATGAAAAACTATAGCATAAAGTCCACAGATGATTGTGCTGATGATTAGACGTAACAGATATGCATTCAAAAGAAACCAATATCATTCAAAGATGAATATCAATTAGAAAGTGAGCATCTAAAATCAAAGTTTTAATATGCTGACATATCCTTCTTTAAACACAGCAAAACAACAAAGATTATGATGTCCCTGTACATTAATCATTATCTAAAAATAAAATCCCTCTTTCCCTGCATTACAATAAAAATCCTAATCTATCCCTCCCCTGGCACAAAGTCTCTCAAGTCAGGCGGAATCCAGAACCCCCAAAATCTCCTCTACGAGCCTTACTTATTTTCCCCTTTCGGTTAGTTTCTTTCCTGTTATAATAACTAATTCTTGAGGACGTGTCTATCCACATCTTCTTTCTTGAATACATTAAAGTATCCCTTTGTGAGTGCCTTAGTAATATTTTGTTATGAAAGTCCATGTTACTTGGTGCTCTACATCTTTCAAAATGGATCTATTCCTATAGAATAGTGCCATCTGGATCTTATTGCAACACAAGTGTTAATGCCTCTATGTTTTGATTGGACGCTTGGTGCTATAACTAGAGCATGTCATTTCTGGCTCTCCATAAACATACTATTTCATGCAAGTGACACCAAGAAACATTTTGTCGAAGCCATCATACATATGTATTTTGGGATTCAAGTGCGAGCACGTCCTCCTCAATTTTCCCACTCTGTGAACCTGAAGCCAACATCTTTGAATCATGACTGATGTCAACACAAACAACTACATTATCATGCGTCATGAAGGCATCATCAGCTTGGTATTGAAAATCACTCTTAAGTTTCCCACTGATATAGTCTCAGACCTCTATGAATCCAACAACCGAGCATGAAACAAGGTTTTGTCCATCAAGGAAGATGTTGGGTCCTCCTTGACATTCGATGTTGGGGCATTCTCAGGAAATGATAATGTCTTAATATTGAAATTGCATTATAGATTATCATGTTCTCAAATGCCAATACTGTCGATGTGCAAAACCAATTCTCATTGTCATCTACTAGTCTAACCTAACAAAGCTTTGGAAACTTCATTTTTGGATACCTTTTACTAGTTCTACTACGCCTATCTGCAATTCCATATGTCATGCTCTTCTTGTGGGCATTCTGTTGAATAGTTTACATATATTGTCTATGCTTCCAAGTCACAATTTTTATGGGACTCGATAGTTAAAATTATAACTGACCCCAAGGATGATGGCATGTCCTTGGATAGATAGTGGCATTGATAGCCTCTCCAACCATTTCAATCTACCTTCATAACCATACCAAATAGGACAATGTCTGCTCAAAAAAATTTCTACTTGATCCACGAGCCCTGGAAGATCGCTGCCCAATCGTGCTTAGTGCATCTTGGCGTCACTTGGGTCAAGTGTGGTTGTGAGTGTTTCAGTGACTCTATGGGAAAAATGGGGTTGTCATTGGCATTTACCTGGCCAACCAGAGCCGATGGAGCAAATAGTTTGATGCCAGGTCAGACGGTTTGAAAGATACGTTGCTAAGCCACTTTCAATTGACCCTGACTGCAAGTTTTGGCATCGACTAAGATCGCCTTGCCAAATGCAAATGAAGTCAAATCGCCCAAAGCTAAGACAGGTTATTGTAGACCTCAAAAATAAAATCTCGTAGCACCTAACAATTTGTTGATAGCTCTCACGAGGTCCAAGATATGAGCCCCAAAAGATCACGGCCCAATCATGCTTAGTGCACCGTGGGGTCACTTGGGTCGAGCATGGTCGCAAGCGTTCCAGTGACTCTGTGGGTAGAATAGGGTTGTCACTAGCATTTACCCAGCCAACTAGAGCTAATGGAGTAGATGATTTGATGCCAGGTTAAAAGGTTTGAAAGATACACTGCTGAGCCACTTTCAACTGACCTTGACTGCAAGTTTTGGCATCAACTGAGATTGCCTTGCCAAATGCAAACGAAGTCAAATCGCCCAAAATTGAGAGAGGTTATTGTAGACCTCAAAAACATGATCTTGTAACACCTAATAGTTTGTCGATACCTCTCACGAGCTCCAAGATACATGCCCTAGAAGATTGCTGCCCAATCGTGCTTAGTGCACATTGGGGTCACTTGGGTTGAGTGTGGTCGTGAGCGTTCCGGTGACTTTGTGGGTAGAATGGGGTTGTCATTAGCGTTTACCAAGCCAACTGAAGCCAATGGAGTAGATGGTTCAATGCCAGGTCAGATGGTTTGAAAGATACGCTACTGAGCCACTTTCAACTAACCCTCACTGCAAGTTTTGGCATCGACTGAGATCACCTTGCCAAATGCAAACGAAGTCGAATTGCCCAAATTGAGAGAGGTTATTGTAGACCTCAAAAACATGATCTTGTAGCACCTAATAGTTTGTTGATACCTCTCATGAGGTCCAAGATATGAGCCCCAGAAGATTGCTACCCAGTCATGCTTAGTGCACCTTGGGGTCACTTGGGTCGAGCATGGTTGCAAGCGTTCTGACGACTCTATGGGCAGAATGAGGTTGTCACTAGAATTTACTCAGCCAACCAGAGCCAATGGAGTAGATGATTTGATGCTAGGTTAGACAGTTTGAAAGATATGATGTTGAGCCACTTTCAACTGACCCTCACTGCAAGTTTTGGCATCGACTGAGATCGCCTTGCCAAATGCAAATGAAGTCAAATCGCCCAAAACTAAGAGAGGTTATTGAAGACCTCAAAAACATGATCCTGTAACACCTAATAGTTTTTCAATACCTCTCACAAGGTCCAAGATATGAGCCCTAGAAGATCGCTGCCCAATCGTGCTAAGTGCACCTTGGGGTCACTTGGGTCGAGTGTGGTCGTGAGCATTCTGGTGACTCTGTGGGTAGAATGAGGTTGTCACTGGCATTTACCCAGCCAACCAGAGCCAATGGAGTAGATCATTCAATGCTAGGTCAGATGGTTTGAAAGATACGTTGCTAAGCCACTTTCAATTGACCCTGACTGCAAGTTTTGGCATCGACTGAGATCACCTTGCCAAATGCAAACGAAGTCAAATTGCCCAAAGCTGAGAGAGGTTATTGTAGACCTCAAAAACATGATCCTGTAGCACCTAATAGTTTGTTGATAGCTCTCATGAATTTTGAGATACGAGCCCCAAAAGATCACGGCCCAATCATGCTTAGTGCACCTTGGGGTCACTTGGGTCGAGCGTGGTTGCGAGCGTTTCGGTGACTTTGTGGGAAGAATGGGGTTGTCACTGATGTTTACCTAGCCAACTAGAGTCAATGGAGTAGATGGTTCAATTCCAGGTCAGACGGTTTGAAAGATACGTTGCTGAGCCACTTTCAACTGACCCTGACTGCAAGTTTTGGCATCGACTAAGATCACCTTGCCAAATGCAAAGGAAGTTGAATGGCCCAAAATTGAAAGAGGTTATTGTAGACCTCAAAAAAATGATCTCGTAGCACCTGATAGTTTTTTGATAGCTCTCATGAGGTCTGAGATATGAGTCCCAGAAGATCGCTGCCCAATCGTGCTTAGTGCACCTTGGGGTCACTCGGGTCGAGTGTGGTCGCGAGCATTCCGGTGACTCTGTGGGTAGAATGGGGTTGTCATTGGCATTTACCTAGCCAACCAAAGTCAATGGAGTAGATAGTTTGATGCCAGGTTAGATGGTTTCAAAGATACGCTGCTGAGCTACTTTTAACTAACCCTCACTGCAAGTTTTGGCATCAACTGAGATTGCCTTGCCAAATGCAAACGAAGTCAAATCACCCAAAACTGAGAGAGGTTATTATAGACCTCAAAAACATGATCATATAAAACATGATAGTTTGTTGATACCTCTCACGAGGTCTAAGATACGAGCCCTAGAAGATCACTGCCCAATCATGCTTAGTGCACCTTGGGGTCACTTGGGTCAAGCGTGGTCACGAGCATTCCGGTGACTCTGTGGGCAGAACGGGGTTGTCACTAGTGTTTACCCAGCCAACTAGAGTCAATGGAGTAGATGATTTGATGCTAGGTCAGATGGTTTGAAAGATACGCTGCTAAGGCACTTTCAACTGACCCTGACTGCAAGTTTTGGCATCGACTGAGATCACCTTGCCAAATGCAAACAAAGTTGAATCGCCCAAAATTGAGAGAGGTTATTGTAGACCTCAAAATCATGATCCCATAGCACCTAATAGTTTTTTGATAGTTCTTACGATGTTTGAGATATGAGCCCCATAATATCATTGCTCAATCATGCTTAGTGCACCTTGGGGTCACTTGGGTTGAGCGTGGTCGCGAGCGTTCCGTTGACTATGTGGGAAGAACGGGGTTCTCACCGGCATTTACCCAGCCAACCGGAGCTGATGGAGAAGATGATTCAATTCCAAGTTAGATGATTTGAAAGATACGCTATTGAGCCACTTTCAACTCACCCTGACTGCAAGTTTTGGCATCGACTGAGATCGCCTTGCCAAATGCAAAGGAAGTCGAATCACCCAAAATTGAGAGAGGTTATTGTAGACCTCAAAAACATGATCCTATAACACCTAACATTTTGTTGATAGCTCTCACAAGGTCCAAGATATGAGCCCCAGAAGATCACTACCCAATTGTGCTTAGTGCACCTTGGGGTCACTTGGGTCGAGTGTGGTCGTGAGCGTTCCGGTGACTCTGTGGGTAGAATAGGGTTGTCATTGGCATTTACCTAGCCAACCAGAGCTGATGGAGTAGATGGTTTGATGCTAGGTCAGACAGTTTGAAAGATACGCTGCTAAGCCACTTTCAACTGACCCTCACTGCAAGTTTTGGCATCGACTAAGATTGCCTTGCCAAATGCAAACGAAGTCAAATCGCCCAAAATTGAGAGAGGTTATTGTAGACCTTGAAAACATGATCTTGTAACACCTAATAGTTTGTTGATACCTCTAATGAGGTCCAAGATATGAGCCCCATAAGATCATTGCCTAATCATGCTTAGTGCACCTTGGGGTCACTTGGGTTGAGCGTGGTCGCGAGCATTCCGGTGACTCTATGGGTAGAATGGGGTTGTCACTAGCATTTACCCAGCCAACTAGAGCTAATGGAGAAGACGATTCAATGCAAGGTTAGATGGTTTGAAAGATACGCTGCTGAGCCACTTTCAATTGACCCTCACTGCAAGTTTTGGCATCGACTGAGATCGCCTTGCCAAAAGAAAATAAAGTCAAATCACCCAAATCTGAGAGAGGTTATTGTAGACCTCAAAAACATGATCCTGTAACACCTAAAAAAATTTTTATACCTCTCATGAGGTCCAAGATATGAGCCCCAGAAGATCATGGCCCAATTGTGCTTAATGCACCTTGGGGTCACTTGGGTCGAGCGTGGTCGCAAGCGTTCTGGTGATTCTGTGGACAGAATGGGGTTGTCATTGGTATTTACCTAGCCAACGAGAGCTGATGGAGTAGACGGTTTGATGCCAGGTTAGACAGTTTGAAAGATACGCTGCTGAGCCACTTTCAACTGACCCTCACTGCAAGTTTTGGCATCGACTGAGATCGCCTTGCCAAATGCAAACGAACTCAAATCGCCCAAAACTGAGAGAGGTTATTGTAGACCTTGAAAACATGATCTTGTAGCACCTGACATTTTGTCAATACCTCTGATGAGGTCTGAGATACAAGCCACTTTCAACTGACTGTTAGTGGTATGTTTGAAATTTGAACTGTGAAATTAATCATGATTAAGCTTGTTAAATTTGAACTGTGGAGCTTATTATGTTTGAGGTTTAACTTTTATAGATTTTTTGAAATGATAAAAAATAATATCCTTAAAGCATTACAAACAACAATCAAACATGTAAGAATTCAAACCATGTAAATGACATAAGTATATGACATATAATATCTCTTCTTGGCACTATTGGCCACCGATACATGATTTTGGTCATAAGTCCTTATGAAGAGTTTAAGGACATTTAACTTTTAAATCAAATTGATTGTTACAAATTTCCATTATAGGCTTCAAAAGATCTCAATTAACCATTAAGGATCCTTTTGTCCTTCTATCTCTAATTGGATCCATGGTGACCGTAGGCGTCTTCATAGGTGCTCCTGCACAAGTTACATTCCACATACAAAACCAAGTTTATTGACTCAAAATACAATCTAAGAAAGGTCAAATTAATGTATTGAAATTAAGCTTAACGAACTTAGAAAATAATGCACTAAGTTAACTTATTACCTAGTCAAGTGTTCCTGAAGGGTCATCTCTTTGCTTTAGGGTCTCCAATAGTGCTTCATGATCAGCAGTAGTAATAGTCCAAAGTTCTTTTGTCTTTGGTCTTCCATGATGCTTTGACAACTTGACATTTGTTTCTATAACAAGGTGTGAATACATCAGAATAGTTTTGTGCTTCTCATAGTCTTCAAATGCGGGAACTCCATTCTTTCTAATCATGTATGTTCACAACCATGTTCCTACAACAACAACTGAACTAGTAGGATATGTGAACCCATCACCATCTGTCATGGGTTGTACAAGCTTCACTAATAAATTTGGCATCGATTTGCAATGGCTATGTGTCACAATTGTGACAGCCATGTGTTGCAATTGCTACAGTAATAGACGTCACTATTTTTTAGTCCCAAAATATGATGTCTTTCCATTTCCATCACAATTACGACTTCAATCTATCACCTAGGAAGCCTCATGTGATCATGTGATAATCGTCGCAAGTGCGACAAATACCCGCACAACTACGATGGCTTGTCGCATGGTCGCATGCGCTTGGGAAGCCGCATGTGATCATGCGATAATCATCACCAGTGCGATGAATACCCACACAACTACGACGGCTTGTCACATGGTTGCATGCACTTGGGAAGCCGCATGCGATGATGTGATAACCATCACAAGTGTGATGAACACCTGAAGCAAATGCGACGGGAGTGGGCATCGCCTATACAGCACCCCCGTTGCAATTCATTGTGTGTGTGTAGTAATTGTGATGAATACAAAATAAAATGAAAAAAAAATTTATGGGACAAATTACCCTGTTCTGGGTACAAATTACCCCCGTCGCAATTCGCCTATGATTAAAGAGTCTAGTGAGAGTGTTAGTTCTCTTTGACTATGAAGAAAGTCTGTGAAGTTGGAGTTTAGTTGAGAACCTTGTTCTCGAAGAACACTCTGTCTGGTATATGAAATATGACAGAGTGATTTTTTTGAAGAGCCTTTGGAACACTTGAATCTCTATGCCAGGTATATACCAAGATTGGTGAGTGACTGGTTTTTCACGGGAATAGATTTGAAATTGGGAAGGACTGGAACAAAGTAGAAAGTTTGACAAGTGATGAAACTGTCAAAGAACATACAGAAAATAAACTGGCATAGTTGGTGGGAAAGGAGGTACACAAGGTATACAAGAACCTATTGTCATTGACAGAACAACATACTATGAATAACATTATGAGGAGTTATGGGTAAATAATGTGTTGAATGTTTACAAAAGACTTGTTCATTCAATAGTGTAGAGCTTTGGTAAGGAGTGCCCTAGCATAAGTAGGGGTAGGAGAGTTTGAATTCTCACACAAAGTTTAGTTGAAAACACTATTTTTCACTGTGGATACCAAGGCTCTACATCACATATATCAGATATAAATGGCACAAGAATTAGGGGCTAACCTACCATGTAGATGATGATGATCGGCTATCTTTTGCTGGACTTTCCAGACCAACAACAACCTTCAGAGAATTTTCACTCTGAGTGGAGATATAGAATAGAAGTTCACCTAAGGCTGCCATAGAAAATCTTCTCACTTTTTCCTTCTTATCTTGAAGAGCATCAGTTAGCACCGAAACTATACCTAAACTTGCCACTTCATCTTCAATAATAGTTGCATGCCGAATCAACAAACCCATTATTGAAACAAGCTGAACATGCAAAGCAGTTGGTTTAGATATTCTCAGCATCTTAACAAGCATGGACAATACTGAACCATTGGTTAAGATGTTGGCTACTTCCACATTGCTACTTAGGGTTTCCAAGAGGCATGAGAGGAATGTTGTCTAACATGTACAATATCAACCTAACAGTTTATGATGCAGAAATACTGAAAGGACAGCGAGAATGTTGAAGACAAGGGAGTGTTCCAAGAGGAAATTGATGGCTAACATGTAGCAGCAGAAGATTTACCTGAAGAAGAGGGTTGTGTGATGACTTGGAAGACCCTAGGGTGTCCGAAGGATTCTTGGTGAGGAAAAGGTATTGGCTAGTAGAGGTATCTTGTATTTGAATTGATTTGTTTGATATAATGGCTCCCAAGAATGCAGGTTGGGCGAGAAAGGTTCAAGAGTTAGAGGAAAAGAATGCTAAGTTGCAAGACTCATACAATGTATTATTGGCAAGGCTAGAGACAATTGAAAAAAATCAGAGAAGAGCAGTAAATGATGATGAAGATACTGAAGAAGAAGAAGAAGAGAACAATGAAGAAGTGCAAGAGGAACAACAGGTTGATCCTGAAGAGAAAAGGACACTCAGGATCCTAAAAGCTATGAAAGGAGATAGCTACAAGTTAAGGAAAGACATTCCAATGTACGATGGAAGTCTGAAAGAAGAGGACCTACTAGACTAGATTGCATCTATGGATGCTTATTTTGAAAGTGATGATATACCTGAGGGACAGACGGTCAAGTTGGAAAAGACCAAACTGAAAGGGCATGCACTCATATGGTGGGATCATGAGGAGGCTAAAAGAAGGAAAAAAGGTAAGTCTAAAATCACTTCTTGGGATAGAATGGTTTCAAAAATGAAAAGTAATTTCCTTCCTAAAGATTTTGAAGTTCAAATGCATAAGAAGATGTAGGGCTTAAAGCAAAAGGACTTGGATGTAAAGGCATACATGGATGAGTTCTACAAACTGAGCATGAGATCAGGTTTGTATGAAGAAGAAGTTGTCAAGGTTGCAAGATATTTAGGAGGTTTGAAGTTTGCCATTCAAGATGAGTTTACTACTGCAAATCCCAGGAGTGTGAAAGAGTGTTATTAGATTGCTTTAAGGATAGAGGAGAAACTAAAAAGGAGAATTGAAAGACACAATGCTAGGGGAGGATCTTCCATGAGAGGAAGAGGAAGAACAACTCAAGTTTGGGAGGAGAAGGACAAAGGTCCTAGTTCTAATTCTAGAGGAGGACAAAATTAGAGAGGTGGTAGGAGTGCACAAGGAAGGGGGAGTGGTTTATTTACAGGTACATGCTTCACATGTGGAAAGGTGGGGCATCAATCCTACTAGTGTCCTGACAAAGAGAAGAGGGTACACCTAGTCCAGGAAGACAACAAGGAAGAAATGCCAAAAGGTAATGTAGACCCTGAGATAGGAGAATTCTTAATGTTTAGGAGAGGCAAGGAATGGACACCAAAAGTAAGTATTTTTAGGACAAATTGTTTGATACAAGGTGAAGTTTATAAATTAGTCATAGATTCAGGTACTTGCAACAATTTAATTTCATGGGATGTTGTCAATGCATTGAAGCTGCCTATTCAACACCATCCTAAGCCATACTATGCTACATGGGTGGAAGACAATCAAAATTTCATAGTGCATCATCAAACCATGGTAACCTTTTCAATAGGTGAGTACACTGATCAAGTACCATGTGATGTTGTCAATATGAACTGTGCACATGTCATCCTAGGTAGAACTTGGCAAGTCTCTAGGCGAGTTGCACATGACTGCTACACCAATGTTTATACCTTATGGAGTAATGGAAAAAAGATTCAATTGACACCATTACCTTGCAAAGGAAATGAGTCTCTTCTCATAGGAAGTATTAAAGGACTTGATACTGGTCAGACAGAGGATAGAACAAAGATAAGACAGCAAGAAGTGATGAAGGGTAAAAGACAGAAAATACTGAATTCTGTGACAGGGGTAAGGGTAGAATTTCAAGGTGGTGAAGGAGTAATGGTGGGTGATTGGTACTATCCTATCTGAGGACATGATAAGGATAGTAAGGAGATGAAGAAACATCAGGTGAAAGGACAGTTAAGGCACTGTCATAGGCAGGCAGAAAAGAGGACTGTTCAGACAGTAATGAATATAACTGAAACAGCAGGGGTGACTGCCTCAAAGGCAGAGATTATAAAGGCTAACCCATGTTTGAAGTTTTTGCATGTAGGTACTAGAAAGAGAGGGAATTTTACATTAGGGGACTTCATTCCCAAGCATCAAGTGTAGAGACATGGAGAAAGAGCAGTCATCAATGCAAGACAATGTTCTTGGGATGAGAACAACTTTCAAGGTGATGAATTTGATGCAGGGGCATCATATGCTCTTCATGGGCATAGTGGAGATCCAGGCCATCAAAGATATCATGGAGCATCTCATGTCATCAATTGGTCAATCCTAAAGCCAATCATGGCATTTGAAAGGACAAAAAGTTACAATGTTGGATGATGTCTTGTTAAAATTCATATTGCAAAAGTTGTAATTGATCCCTGGAAGAGGATCTAGAGGATGTTTAGGATAGAGAAGTCATTAGGTAGGGTCTAGTAGGATGTTATAACAGTCTCAAGTCATTGCATAAGTTAAAATGTTCAATAAGTTCATTTAAACATAGTTTGTTGCTTATAAAAAATTCAAATCTTGTATGTAACGGCTACATGAGTATTTTGGATGGAAAGTAGTATTAGTTTGTTTTATGCTTAATTCAGCCTCCCAACTACCTAAAGTTGGTTGAGGTGGGTGGGGGGAAGATTAATAAATACCCAAAGGACCATTGTACGAGTAGATTGAAGGAGGACAATTACTGATTTGTACGGACTATCTCAAACAGTGAATAATAACATTCCATTTTGCACTATTTCATTGGTATCTTGAACTTTTCTTTGGTTTTTCTTGTCATGAATATGAATTAGGAGGGTTCTTATTGTTACATGGTTCATTTTTATATAGATTTCATATTGTTTTCAAGGATTTCACATGCCACTAACACTGTAACAGACAGATTTCTCACAGTTTTGGAGACAGTTTTGATTTCTTAGTGAATAATGAGCCTCTCATGATCTTCTAGGGCCCAAGAGGCATGAGAGGAATGTTTTCTAACATGTAAAATATCAGCTCAATAGTTTATGATGCAGAAATACTGAAAGGACAGCGAGAATGTTGAAGACAAGGGAGTGTTCCAAGAGGAAATTGATGGCTAACATGTAGCAGCAGAAGATTTACCTAAAGAAGAGGGTTGTGTGATGACTTGGAAGACCCTAGGGTGTTTATCTAAAGGTGTTTGAAAAATATTTTGATCTCCAAGGTGAGTGGAGATAGGATTTTGGTGAAACCCTCATGAAACAAGGGTTTGGAGAGCCTATAAAGGTGAGTTGAATGATTCTTGATGAATGTGACTAAAATCATTTGGATCTAGTAGTTTTATGCTATAATATGATTATTCTAAGAATTTGGAGTGGTGAAGAGTGAGATAAAACATAGTTTCTTTGTTATTTGTTTGATTTTGATGCCATTTGAAGGCCACATTGTGAAGGAAGTACAAACTGGTCCAAAGGAGTTGGGTTTAAATTTGACATATTTTTTGCATCCCTAAAAAGGGTATCCCAAAACATAATTTTTTTGTCTACTAGTTTGGAAGAAGTCAGGGAAAAAGGTGGAAAACTGGTTCAGGAGGGCTAATTGGGGTTCACAGGGCTAGAAGGGGATTTGAAGAGTCTTGTCAAATGGGTATTGCTTTGGTCCACAAAATTGGTTGAATCCCATTGAATATGTGTTGTGAACTTCATCTAAATCTATCTTGTCCATTTGGAAGCCAAGTTGAGTCATTTTGGGTATTTAGCCTCTAATAGGCCTAAAGGGTTAGTAAGGAAAGTGCATTGTTGAAGAAACATCTATACTATTTCCACCACATCTGCATGCCACTCTACATCATAATCAACACTCAGGTTTCTATAGACCAATTGCAAATGCCCATAACACCTTCCAAGGAGAAAACAAATGCAGGATCAAGTTCTGACATTGCAGCCACTGCTACGGATGGTCATTGCTCCATGCTTCCCCCATGGATGGTGTAGTAAAATTTTCCATCAAAACTAGTATGATTATTTGACAAAAATTGTTTTTTTATATTTTGTAGAAGAAAAACCATTCCCCTATTTACTTATAGAGGTCCCAGAAATTTGTATTTTTTTGTAAGGCGGGTAGATGATTCATCATGCCATGCATTTTTCTCTTCTCATTACAATGTAACTTGAACATTATATTTTTCCAATACAATGCTTAGTCCATATCTATATATTTAAATATTATTCCAATTTTTTGGTCCAAATATGTATGCATGCTCCATATGTCTATCTATTATGTATCTACTTACATATACATCCAATTTTACACACATGCGTCCATATATATGCACATGTACAAAAATATTAACCAGTCTATTTGTAATATATATACACATGCATGTGTGTGTGTGTGTGTGTATAAATACATGAATATATATGTCCACACACACACACACACACATATATATATAGGTTAATTATATGCTATTGAAAATATGTATTATACATGCTATCTTTGAAGAAATAGATCAATCAATGTGATTCATACAAAAAAATAGATTGGTACACACACACACACACACACACACACACATAGATATATATATATATATATATATATATATATATATATATATATATATATATATATATATATATATATATATATATATATATATATATATATATATATATATATATATATATATATATATGTATATATATGCACATGTACAAAAATATTAACCAGTCTATTTGTAATATATATACACATGCATGTGTGTGTGTGTGTGTGTATAAATACATGAATATATATGTCCACACACACACACACACACACATATATATAGGTTAATTATATGCTGTTGAAAATATGTATTATACATGCTATCTTTGAAGAAATAGATCAATCAATGTGATTCATACAAAAAAATAGATTGGTACACACACACACACACACACACACACACACATACACATAGATATAGATATATATATATGTGTGTGTGTGTGTGTGTGTGTGTGTGTGTGTTTGTACCAATCTATTTTTTTGTATGAATCACATTGATTTATCTATTTCTTCAAAGATAGCATGTATAATTCATATTTCCAACAACATATAATTAACCTATATTATTGACCTGTATGTTTGATTAGAATAATTAAATGGAAAAATAAAAAGGAAAAGCAAAATATGAATCTGAATAAAAACAAAATATGAATCCAAATATAACTAAGAATTTATGGGTCATTGCCTTAGTATAGTTTATTAACCTCACCTGAAATTAATATTGGCTTTATCCCCCCTTTATGCACCTTGACAATATTGATTTCATCCTCCCTTAATGCACCTGGAATCAATAGTGAATTCATATATTACATGCAAAAAATATTACAAGTCAAAGGTGTAATTTCACGAAACTACAATTACAAACTTAATGACTACCTTAAGAAATTGTTTATTCAGCCTATAATATAGCATAAAAAAACCCCATTAACATTTACAACATATTTCATGAAAAATAAGTAAAAACTAATTAACATCCCAACTCCGGCAAAAGATTTCTTGCATGGATAACAAATCCATAATGTAGAGAAAACATCATTCCTTCAAAGATGTGTGAATACACACCTTTAAAATATCAATGGGTACACATGCAAAAAACTAGAGTGTTGGTATATTAGAAATTAAGTAAGCAATATACTAGAGTTCCAAGAACTAGAGTAAATCATGAACTAATTAATAGTTACCATTTGGAGTAATTAATCCCAAATTTTGACTAATTAAACATGCAAAAAGTATAGTGTCTAGAATTTTAAGTTTTTGAGAGATTTTACGATTTAGCCTATAGTCTGAAGTACTCCAAACACTTGAATCTAGATGGTAATAAAAACCAAAATAGGGATAAGAAATGTGTTTATTATGACAAGAATAAGGGACATAGAACCTAGTAAGTAAATCAAAGAAGTGCTCATAAAAAATTACTATAAAATCAAGATTAAGACTCAGTTGTCTGAACTTTATTGGGAGTACTTGTCAAGTCCATCAAAGGTGGTGGTTTTGTTGGTTAGGTTTTTTGTGCTTTTTTTGACTATACTACAAATGTACTACTCTGTGCATAATTGTGAGGTAGAGCCCTATCTAAAGAGCTAACGCTTGCAAGCATTTCAGGCCCTTTGGCTAGCTTGCAATCTCACTACCCATAAAAGTGCCACCAATGATAAATTCAAGAAGAGTTTGTAGGCTTATGCCATAAAAGATTTCTGAGTTTCTAGGATTATACATCATAAAACATCTGTTAATTTATGGGATTATATTCTATATAAAATAAAATCCATTTTCATAGGAGTGAATTTGAAAACCAAATTTGTGGGGTTGTGGGAGAGGGGAAAAATGAAGAAGACAGAAATCCTTAACAAAATGACATCATGTCCCACAACAGTTCAATGATATAAAATGGTGCCAAAATATGAATTGTAACTCAAAAAAATTGTTGACCCATTGATCTGATCAGATGCATTATGAAACACAATTTAAAAAATCTCCACCTCTGTATACATATCAAAATGAATCTGCTACAGAAAATATGCGGTTAGAATTTCACTGTAAAAAATGAATTTCATCTCATTCTACCCTATGGGAGAGAGTCTCCATTAGCAACATGATTGTCCATGCCTTGTAAAATCCCTTTACCTGTCTATGATTCTACAAGCTAGGTTATCTTAGAACATGAATATGCAATTCAATTTAATGGACTAGTGAGCAGAATAAAGTATAAAGCAGTGATTGATGAGCAAAATTGTATAGGCAGGAAAAGTTCTTTCAATATGACCAGTAGTTTAGTTTGGGTTGAACTGTTGGTCACTTAGATTGTAGATTGTTGAATAAGGAGGAGCAATGCATCAATTTCAATGCCATGATGACTTGCTTAACAAAATGGCATCCTATCCCACAACAGTTCAATGATATAAAATGGTGCTAGAGTATGAATTGTAACTCAAAAACTTGTTGACCCATTGATATGATCAGACGCATTATGAAACAAAATTTATGAAAACTTGCCTCCGTATACATATCAAAATGAATCTTCTAAAGAAAATACACAGCAATAGACATGAGCATACTTGCAATTGTCACATAGCATACATGATATCTCGTAAGACTACACAATATAGTTCTAGAGCATCCGAGCAAGTGGGTTTTAAAGATATCTCCTCCATGGGCCTTCATCCTCTGCTCCAAAAATTCATGAAATGCATTGGCCCTTTGGAAAGCTAGAAATAGTAGACTCTCGCCTAGTAGCGGCCAGCCAAAACTACCCGATGGTAAATTAGGGTTTGAAGAAGGGTTTCTGAGAAGAAATAGCAGAAACATTTTTTTTGTTAAATGAGATCATGTTGCATATCCTTAAATATAAGGTTTGCATGATAAAGGGAAGAGAGGGCGACACAAAATGAGGAGGAAGTGAAGTTTAAAATCATACCTTTCTCGGCCTTTTGGATTCTGAATGTACAGTCCAATAGATCCCTTTCATCGTAGAGATGCCTAGCCTCAGAGATCTCCTCGTCCAATGGCCGCAAAAATCCCTCTCGGCACTATTATAGAAATGACCAATGTTTTCTTTTCTTTTTTTTCTTATATCCCATTAACATCGCAATTGCGACATTGTCGGGGTATAATTGAAAAAAAAAAGCCAAAAAGACATAACATTTGCCCATCGTTGCAAATTGTCATCGCAATTTCACCCCAAATGTATTAGTGCTTCTGTTTACCTTGTACACAATGTGCTAACCAATAATCTGACCTCTCGTCATTCCCCTATGGTGCAACCAATGCAAAAACCTCTCCTGGCTTCAAAAGATCTGAAAGATGGTCATAGTCAATTGAAGTGTCCATGTCATCATTTCTTATACAGAGTGTCAAAGATAAAGGAGTCAGATATTGTGGAACCCATGTATCCACCCACTCACTTGACTCGCAATGATCCCAATCATATTGAAAACACATGGGGCAAAAACAAGCCAACTCTCATGTCCAAATGGTCCATGTACTACTATTGGAGCTTTGGAATGAATGCATTTTTGAAGAGTCTTTCACTGTTTGACAATCCAATCTATCTCCTATAGTTCCCTCCTCAACCAACCAAAAGAATCTATGCACTATAGAATCAAGAGTCCCCCCTGTGACAATGCTAAAGTACACCAATCAACAATAGAATGAGCATCAAGAAGTACAACACCTGAAATCCTCAATTGCTCCTTAACTAGAGCTCTCTTCACACATGCACTTGCTCCGTCATGCTCCCCTTTCCCATGCCCTGACTCAAAAAAACTCCAAATATGAGGTACACCTCTCTCCACATGCATTCTACACAACCAATAAAACATTCTGGCATTCTTAAATTGACCGGTGCAATTATCCGACCAAATGAGATGCCTATCCATAGCAATACCATTTTCTTGCAAGAAGTCAAAATAGTTCTGGAAACAATGTTGAACAAACTCATGAGAGTGAGACCTATCGTCACTCATATAAAAATGGTACTCTCTAATTATCTTTCACTCATCTTTTGTGCTATCAGGGGAATGTCTATATGTGATGTGTACAAAAATAGCAACCTGAATCAAATTGTAATATTGAGCTTGAGTCTCATTTTGGGGCTGCAATGTATAGTTCTCCGCAAAGTCTACAATGGATATAATAGTTCCAATGGGGAAAGTGTCCTTACATGTCCTAAATTGTTGATCCAACCATTGAGACCTGTGACTATGCCTTGCATACTTGTAAAAAAGATTTGTCTTGAAATCTGAGATAAAATCAGCAACATTGTATTCATTTGCAACTAACTCACATCTAGAGCCTTCACCTCCACTCTTCAATGTATATTTCACTATTTCATATACCTTTTTTTGGATGAGTGTATTTCCAAAATTGTGTCACAAACCCTCATGAAAACATGTTCTAAACTTGGACAAGCCACCACATTCTGAGCACTTGGCATTTAAGAAATCTTTTTTATAAAATAAACAACCATCATCTCTTTGACATAAAAATTGATCTAGCAAGTCTCTTGATGATTTGGGAAGACCACTTGCACCACAATCCTCTAGCATTTCATTAGTATGCAAAGTAGAACAAATGGACCGTAATAATTCATGATGCATTGAAAACTCAACATGATATTTGCAACAACATGTATTTCGAATCTTAAGGGGTACACAATAAAATGGCTTCACGGATTCAAAAGACCTTTGTGATATTTTCAATGTTGGATGTGTCTCACAAAATTTTTTATACAACATTGTTTGACTTACCTCCACATAATGTTTAGGATGTGGAGTGTTGTCTCGATTTCCAACTCTCAACTTCAAGACATCCTTCACATTTGGTGACACTCTTGAGTTAGCATCCCAAAATTGTTGAATTTCATCCTTGACAACATCTGTTAGCTTCTTATCAAAACATGGAAGTCTCCCACCATAAGCCCATGTATCAATTTGAAGGGGATCATCAAGTCCTTCTCTTCTTGCAAGTGCTCTACCCAAAGTTTTACGGTCTATATTGAAGTCAACACAAGTTTGTCTCATCAAACGAGCCTTTCTCAACTAATGACTTACTAAGGAGGTTGTAATAACCCTCTGAGAAACTCTCTTGTCTTTTTCTCTGCTAGTCTTCCCAATGCTATTGAGAGCATTGAAAAGATTATTCACAATAATGGCATTTCTCTCCATTTTCTTGTTCACACGAATCTTCAATTTCATAAGCACAGGTCTCATCTTTTGCATCTTTAACAATTGCACAAAAATTTGACATTTCTCAACCAATGTCTTCTTTCGAAAAAATTGATCATAAAGTCTTAAAGCCCACAACCTAATGGTTCTATGTGACCTCTTTCCTTCCCAATTATTCATAATGTTCTCCTCAATTTCAATTAACCATTTAGGTGTTCTTGAAAGCCCCAAATTTGAAGATTGATTATCTTTATTGCAAGGGACTTCATTTCACATATAATTTGTAGATGTATAACATTCATGTGGTTCTTCTGCAACATTTTCATTCCCAAAGTCTACATTTTCAATCTCCATCTATACAATTTCAAATTGAACACCCTCTTCACTTACAACTACATTTACGGGGTCACCTTGATTAATGTTTAACATACCTTCTCTCGTTCTTCGGTGATTTTCCTTATCTTTTTCCCTATATGCCTGAATTTCATCATCTGTCAGCTTCCTCTTGCGTTTAGCCTTTCGATGACTAGTGCTCCCCATGGTGAGACCACAAGTCGACAAAAATAAAACAATGGGCCCCAAATCACATTTTTTGTTTTGCAACGCGTGAAAAAAGTATAAAATCTCGTGATTGTCTGCTCTATGGGGACAGGGAATATTTTGGTCAAATATTGCCTGGGAAAAATTGAGTACCCGAAAATATCAGGTACCCGATATTCTCCTACCAATGAAAAACCAGCGGGAGAAAATGAAAACAATTAAACTTTTACATATATTTATGTATATAATATATCTATAAAAAAGAGGCATATGATATATATAATGTATATTATATATGTACTAATGTATTATAATAGACTAATGTATTATATATATATTAATGAATTAAATATACTAATATATATAATATATTATATATATACTAATGTATAATATATACTAACATCTATATATATATATATAATACATATACTAATGTATACTAATATATTATATATAATATTAAAAATTAAGGAGAAACTCTTGCAGAAATATGGAAATTATAATCTTCCTCCTAGAGCATACATTAATGAAGCTCTTCGTGTCTTAGCAGAGGAAGCCAATTGGATTGTTCAAGCTTACGGTACTACATACAGAAATGCGGTATGTATTTTTGGCCTAAATTTTTTTCTCATTTCTTTTAGGTCTTTAAAGGTCGTCGGCTAAATCTTTGTATTAAATGTGCCTTTTACAGGTGTCGTAAACCCTAGCTACGCAGAAATGGAGGCTTTGAAGAATAGTTCACTGGAGGCAGAGAGAGACTCCCTAGGGGTCCATTGGAATTCTCAAGTGTGTCTTAAGTGGTCCTAGGATCCTAATACCACTTAAGACACACTTGAGCATTCTAATGTGTCAAAAGAGGTTTTGGGGACTCCCTAGGGGTGCTAGTACACCTTATCACACATTAGGACACCTAGAGAGTCCCCATGAACCCTTAAGACACATTGGAATTCTCAAGTGTGTCTTAAGGGGTTGTAGGACCCTTTAGGACACACTTGAGTATTCTAATGT
This sequence comes from Chamaecyparis obtusa, assembly GCA_027943335.1. Lineage (NCBI taxonomy): Eukaryota > Viridiplantae > Streptophyta > Pinopsida > Cupressales > Cupressaceae > Chamaecyparis > Chamaecyparis obtusa. Next base: position 30,230 of record BSBK01008021.1, on the reverse strand, counting down.
GTCAAAAGGGGTCATGGAGACTCCCTAGGGGTCATAGTATGCCTTATCATGCCTTAGGACCCCTAGAGAGTCCCCATGATCACTTCAGACACATTGGAATGCTCAAGTGTGTCTTAAGGGGTTGTAGGACCCCTTAAGACACACTTGAGCATTCTAATGTGTCAAAAGGGGTCATGGAGACTCCCTAGGGGTCCTAGTACACCTTATCTGACACATTAAAATGCTCAAGTGTGTCTTAAGGGGTATTAGGACCCCTTAAGACACACTTGAGCATTTGAATGTGTCAAAAGGGGTCATGGGGACTCCCTAGGTGTCCTTGTATGCCTTATCACACTCTAGGATGCCTAAGGAGTCCCCATGACCGCTTTTGACGCATTAGAATGTTCAAGTGTGTCTTATGGGGTCCTAATAACCCTTAAGACACACTTGAGCATTCCAATGTGTCAAAAAGGGTCATGGGGACTCCTTAGGGGTCCTAGTACTCCTTATCACACATTAGGACACCTAGGGAGTTCCCATGACCCCTTTTGACACATTGGAAAGCTCAAGTGTGTCTTAAGGGGTCGTAGGACCCCTTAAGACACACTGGAGCATTTCAATGTGTCAAAAGGGGTCATCAAGACTTCCTAGCATTCTTAGTATGCCTTATCATGCGTTAGGACCCCTAGGGAGTCCCGATGACCCCTTTTGACACATTGGAATGCTCAAGTGTGTCCTAAGGGGTCGTAGGACCCCTTAAGACACACTTGACCATTCCAATGTGTCGAAAGGGGTCATGGGGACTCCCTAGGTGTCCTAATGCGCATTAGGACACCTAGGGAGTCCCCATGACCCCTTTTGACACATTGGAATGGTCAAGTGTGTCTTAAGGGGTCCTAAGACCCCTTAAGACACACTTGAGCATTCCAATGCGTCAAAAGGGGTCATGGGGACTCCCTAGGGGTCCTAGTACGCCTTATCACGTATTAGGACACATAGGGAGTTCCCATTACCCCTTTTGACACATTAGAATACTCAAGTGTATCTTAATGGGTCCTAGTACACCTTATCTGTCATCAAGACTTTCTAGGGTAGGACCCCTTAAGACACACTGCAGCATTCCAATGTGTCAAAAGGGGTCATCGAGACTCTCTAGGGGTCCTAACACGTGATAAGGCATACTACGACCCATAGGGAGTCTTGATGACCCCTCTTGACACATTGGAATGCTCAAGTGTGTCTTAAGGGGTCGTAGGACCCCTTAAGACACACTTGAGCATTTCAATGTGTCAAAAGGAGTCATGGGGACTCCCTAGGTGTCCTAATGCACATTAGGACACCTAGGGAGTCCCCATGACCCCTTTTGACGCATTGGAATGCTCAAGTGTGTCTTAAGGGGTCCTAATACCCCTTAAGACACACTTGAGAATTCCAATGTGTCAAAAGGGGTCATGGGGACTCCCTAGGGGTCCTAGTATGCCTTATCGTGTATTAGGACATGTAGGGAGTTCCCATGACCCTTTTGACACATTAGAATGCTCAAATATGTCTTAAGGGGTCATGGAGAATCTCTAGGGGTCCTAAGGTGTGATAAGGTGTACTAGGACCCCTAGGGAGTCCCCATGACCCCTCTTGACACATTGGAATGCTCAAGTGTGTCTTAAGGGGTCCTACGACCCCTTAAGACACACTTGAGCATTACAATGTGTCAAAAGGGGTCATGGGGACTCCCTAAGGGTCCTAAGGCATGATAAGGTGTACTAGGACCCCTAGGGAGTCTCCATGACCCCTTAAGAGACATTGGAACACTTTAGTGTTCCAATGTCTCTTAAGGGGTCATGGGGACTCCCTAGGGGTCCTAACATGTGATAAGGCATACTAGGACCCCTAGGGAGTCCCCACGACCTTTTTTGACACATTGGAACACTTAAGTGTGTCTTAAGGGGTCCTAATACCCCTTAAGACACACTTGAGCATTCCAATGTGTCAAAAGGGGTCATGGGGACTCCCTAGGGGTCCTAAGACATACTAGGACCCCTAGAGAATCCCTATGACCCCTTAAGACACATTGGAATGCTCAAGTGTGTCTTAAGGGGTCCTCTGACCTCTTAAGACACACTTGATAATTCCAGTGTGTCTTAAGGGGTCATGGGGACTCTATAGAGGTCCTAACGCATGATAAGGCTTACTAGGACCTCTAGGGAGTCCCCACGACCCCTTTTGACACATTGGAATGCTCAAATGTGTCTTAAGGGGTCCTATGACCACTTAAGACACACTTGAGCATTCCAATGTGTCTTAAGGGGTCATGGGGACTCTCTAGGGGTCCTAATAAGTGATAAGGTGTACTAGGACCCCTAGGGAGTCCCCATGACCCCTTAAGACACATTGGAATGCTCAAGTGTGTCTTAAGGGGTCATACGACCCCTTAAGACACACTTGAGCATTCCAATGTGTCTTAAGGGTTCATGTACGACCCCTTAAGAATAACTTGAGCATTCCAATGTGTCTTAAGGGTTCATGGAGACTCTCTAGGGGTCCTAATATGTGATAAGGCGTATTAGGACCCCTTAAGACATACTTGAGCATTTTAATGTGTCAAAAGGGGTCTTGGGGACTCCTTAGGGGTCCTAAGGCATGATAAGGTGTATTAAGACCCCTAGGGAGTCCTCATAACCCCTTTTGACACATTGGAATTCTCAAGTGTGTCTTAAGGGGCCCTATGACCCCTTAAGACACACTTGAGCATTCCAATGTGTCTTAAGCGGTCATGGGGACTCTCTAGGGGTTCTACCATGTGATAAGGCATACTAGGACCCCTAGGGAGTCCCCATGACCCCTTAAGACACATTGGAATGCTCAAGTGTGTCTTAAGGGGTCGCACGACCCCTTAAGACACACTTGAGCATTCCAATGTGTCTTAAGGGTTCATGGACACTCTCTAGGGGTCCTAACGTGTGATAAGGCGTATTAGGACCCTTTAAGACATACTTGAGCATTCCAATGTGTCAAAAGGGGTCTTGCGGACTCCTTAGGGGCCCTAAGGCATATTAAGACCCCTAGGGAGTCCCCATAACCCCTTTTGACACATTGGAATGCTCAAGTGTGTCTTAAGGACTCCTATGACCCCTTAAGACACACTTGAGCATTCAAATATGTCTTAAGGGGTCATGGGGACTCTCTAGGGGTCCTAACGCGTGATAAGGTGTACTAAGACCCCTAGGGAGTCCCCATGACCCCTTAAGACACATTGGAATGCTCAAGTGTGTCTTAAGGGGTCGTACAACCCCTTAAGACACACTTGAGCATTCCAATGTGTCTTAAGGGTTCATGGAGACTCTCTAGGGGTCCTAACATGTGATAAGGTGTATTAGGACCCCTTAAGACTTACTTGAGCATTCCAATGTGTCAAAAGGGGTCCTGGGGACTCCTTAGGGGTCCTAAGGCATGATAAGGCGTATTAAGACCCCTAGGGAGTCCCCATAACCCCTTTTAACACATTGGAATGCTCAAGTGTGTCTTAAGGGGTCCTAATACCCCTTAAGACACACTTGAGTATTCCAATGTGTCTTAAGGGGTCGTGGGGATTCTGTAGGTGTCCTAAGCTGTGATAATGCATACTAGGACCTCTAGGGAGTCCCCATGACCCCTTTTGACACATTTGAATGTCCAAGTGTATCTTAAGGGGTCCTACAACCCCTTAAGACACACTTGAGCATTCCAATGTGTCAAAAAGGGTCATGGGGACTCCCTAGGGGTCCTAGTACACCTTATCACGTGTTACGACCCCTAGAGAGTCCCCATGACCCCTTTTGACACATTAGAATGCTCAAGTGTGTCTTAAGAGGTATTAGGACCCATTAAGACACACTTGAGTGTTTCAATGTGTCAAAAAGGGTCATGAGGACTCCCTAGGGGTCCTAGTATGCCTTATCATGCGTTAAGACCCCTAGGGAGTCCCAATGACCCCTTTTGACACATTAGAATGCTCAAGTGTGTCTTAAGGGGTCCTACGGGTCAAAAGGGGTCATTGGGACTCCTTAAGGGGTCCTCTGACATGTCCTAATGCATTCTAAAGGGTTATCATTCCATCAAAGTTGTATTTGAAACCCTAATGACCCCTTAACAGGCCTGCCGACCCCAATTCAACATGTGGTGTCCCGAGACCACCCCATGGACCCCTTTCAAGTTCTACTAGGCAAAAGTCATCCAAATTTGGTACATAGGTCTTTTGACATGTCCTAATGCATTACAAATGGTCCCCATTCCATCAAAGTTTCATTTGGAACCTTAATGACCCCTTAATAGGCCTGCCGATCCTAATTCCACATGTGGTGTCCTGGGAGCACCCCATGGACCCCTTTTGAGTTCTACTAGGCAAAAGTCTTAAAAATTTGGTATGTAGGTCCTTTGACATGTTCTAATGGGTTCCAAAGGGTCACTGTTCCATGGAAGTTGCATTTCAAACCCTAATGACTCCTTAACAAGCCTACCGACCCCGATTCAACATGTGGTGTCTCGAGAGCACCCCATGGACCCCTTTTGAGTTCTACTAGGCAAAAGTCATCCAAATTTAATACGTAGGTCCTCTGACATGTCCTAATGCATTGTAAAGGGTCCTTGTTACATAAAAGTTGCATTTGGAACCTTAATAACCCCTTAATAGGCCTACCAACTCTGATTTGACATGTCATCTCCCGAGAGCACCCCATGGACCCCTTTCGAGTTCTACTAGGAAAAAGTCATCTGAATCATGGAATTAGGTCCTTTGACATTTCCTAATGTGTTACAAAGGGTCACCATTCCATCAAAGTTGCATTACAAATGCTATTGACACTTTAACAGGCCTACCGGCCCCGTTTCGACATGTAGTCTCCCGAGAGCACCCCATTAACCCCTTTTGAGTTCTACTAGGAAAAAGTCATCCAAATTTGGTAAATAGGTCCTATGACATGTTCTAATGTGTTACAATGGGTCACTATTCCATCGAAGTTGCATTTCAAACCCTATTGACCCCTTAATAGGCCTAACGACCCTGTTTCGACATGTGGTCTCTCGAGAGCACCCCATGGACCCCTTACGAGATCTAGTAGGAAAAAGTCATCCAAATTTGGTACATAGGTCCTATGACATATCCTAATGTGTTCCAAAGGGTTACTATTCCATCGAAGTTTCATTTGGATGACACCTTAACAGGCCTACCGACCCTGATTCGACATGTGGTCTCCTGAGAGCACCCCATGGACCCCTTTCGAGTTCTACTAGGGAAACGTCATCCAAATTTGGTACGTAGGTCCTTTGACATGTCCTAATGCATTCCAAAGGGTCATTTTTCCATCAAAGTTTCATTTGGAACCCTAATGACCCCTTAACAGACATACCGACCCCGATTTGACATGAGGCCTCCCGAGAGCACCCCATGGACCCCTTCAAGTTATACTATGAAAAATTAGTCCAAATTTGATACATAGGTCTTATGACATGTCATAATGCATTCCAAATGGTCACCGTTCCATCAAAGTTGCATTTGGAACCCTAATGACCCTTTAATAGGCCTACCGACCCCGTTTCGACATGTGGTCTCCCGAGAGCACCCCATAGACCACTTTCGAGTTATACTTGGAAAAAGTCATCCAAATTTGGTACACAGGTCCTCTAACATGTCCTAATGAGTTTCAAAAGGTCACCATTCCATCAAAGTTTCATTTCAAGCCCTAATGACCCCTTAATAGGCCTACCAACCCTGATTTGACATGAGGTCTTCCGAGAGCACCCCATGGACCCCTTTCAAGTTCTACTAGGGAAAAGTCATCCAAATTTTGTACATAGGTCGTATGATATGTCCTAATGTGTTCCAAAGGCTCACTGTTCCATCGAAGTTGCATTTGGAACCCTAATGACCCCATAACAGGCCTACCGACCCTGATTCGACATGAGGTCTCTCGAGATCATCCAGTGGACCCCTTTCGAGTTCTACTAGGAAAAAGTCATCCAAATTTGGTATGTAGGTCCTATGACATGTCCTAATACATTCCAAAGGGTCACTATTCCATCGAAGTTTTATTTCAAACCCTAATGACCTCTTAACAAGCCAATCCACCCCGATTCGACATGTGGTCTCCCGAGAGCACCCCATGGACCCCTTTCGAGTTCTACTAGGCAAAAGTCATCCAAATTTGGTACGTAGTTCCTATGACATGTTCTAATGCATTCCAAAGGGTCACCATTCCATCAAATTTTCATTTGTAACCCCAATGACCCCTTAACAGGCCTATCGACCCCGACTCGACATGAGGTCTCCCAAGAGCAACCCATGGACCCCCTTTCGAGTTATTTTGGGAAAAATTAATATGAATCATGGAATTAGGTCCTCTTACATGTCCTAATACATTCCAAAGGGTCAGCATTCCATCAGAGTTTCATTTCAAACCCTAATGCCCCCTTAACAAGACTACCAACCCCGATTCGACATGAGGTCTCCCGAGAGCACCCCATGGACCCCTTTCAAGTTCTAATAGGAAAAAGTCATCTAAATTTGGTATGTAGATCTTATGACATGTCCTAATGCATTCCAAAGGGTCACCATTCCATCAAAGTTTTATTTGGAACCCTAATGACCCCTTTATAGGCCTACCGACCCCATTTCGACATGTGGTCTCCCGAGAGCACACCATGGACCCCTTTTGAGTTTTACTAGGCAAAAGTCATCCAAATTTGGTACATAGGTCCTATGACATATCCTAATGTGTTCCAAAGGGTGACCGTTCCATCGAAGTTTCATTTGGAGCCATAATGACCTCTTAATAGGCAGGTACCGACCCTGATTCGACATGTTTTCTCCTGAGAGCACCCCATGGACCCCTTTCGAGTTCTACTAGAAAAAATTTATCCAAATCTAGTAAATAGGTCATCTGATATGTTCTAATGCGTTCCAAAGGATCACCATTCATCGAAAGTTTCATTTGAAACCCCGATGACCCCTTAAGTCACCTATCGACCCCGAATCGCACAATGGTCTCCTAAGAGCACCCCATGGACCCTTTTCGAGTTTGACTAATCAAAATTCATCTAAATTGTGGAGTTAGGTCCTCTGACATGTCCTAATGCGTTCCAAATGGTCACCATGCATCAAAGGTTGTCTCACGAGCCCTAATGACCCCTTAAGATGCCTAGCGACACTGATTGGACATGTGGTCTCTTGAGAGAACCCCATGGACCCTTTTCGAGTTGGACTAGGAAAAAGTCATTAAAATTTGGTACATTCATACTTGGACATGCCCTATTGCCTTCCAAATGGTCACTGTACATCCGAAGTTGCCTCACAAACCCTAATTACCCCTTAAGACCTCTAGCGACCCCGATTCGACCTATTGTCTCATGAGAGGATCTGTTATAACTTAAATTAAATATTAAAATAATATATAAAATATTTGAAAAAATATAATATTTAATAGACTAAATATATAATATATATATTATAAGATATATTAGATATTACATTTAATATATATTATCAAATATACAATATATTAATGTCCTATTCATTTTATATATTATATATATTAGACATTATATTATATACACAACAATATTTAATATATAATTTATAATATATACATATATATATATTATGTAACATTTATATTATAATATAAAAATATTGCATTTAATATAAATCTGAACAGACTATATACTTAGGCCGTTTAAATTAATATTATTGAATATATAATATAAATAAATAATATATATACTATATACTATATAATATAAAATATAAAACATAAAATATAAAACCTAAATATAAAATATATAAATTATTCATTGTCAGGGTGAAAGAAAAAAATATCAAAATTAAAGGGAAATAAAAAAAGAGTGGAGGGGGAAACTTTTCAAATTTGAAATTAAAGCAAAATTGGGTAATAGCTTTGGAAACCAAAGCTCCATGGTCAACGCTGAGGGTGTGCAAAAAATGTGTTTTTTTCTCTATTTTTCTTATGTCAACACTTCGACCATTAGGTTGACGACTTTTTTTCCACCCGATTTTGATAAAATGAAAAGGGTTTCTTCAAATGATTGTCAACTTTCCATCGATATAAGTGCTGTCAGATTTTGAATTCGTTAAGTATTTATTAGTTATTTTCTAGTTCACTTACGTCTAAAGTCTCGATCGACATACTAATGGAAAAATAGCTATAACTTTTAAACCGTATAACATTTTTGAAATCCAAAAGATGCGTCACATTCTATGCTTCATCTAGTATAAGAAAAAATTAAAAAAAATTTAATTATGATAAGTTTTCAATGAGTTAAGGTGGTCAAACACAAGAGCTTTTAATTTTGAAAGCGCTGTAGCAAAAAAAATCATAATTAATTATCTGTTTGGAATAAAAATACCAAAAAATATGTGTCACATCTGGGCATGAGTCAACTACTTATATATAGAATATTATAAAAAAATATTATCATTTTCTTTTGATTAGGGTGGTCAGACATACACGTACTTCTTATTTTTTTGTTGAAATGTTTGTAGTGCTGCATTGCAATCTATACTTTTTACCAATCATATTAATTTTTTTTCAGGAAAAGGCTTAGTAGTTTAGAAACTACATTCAATTTCTTACAAATTATATTGTTACAACTTTTTGATATTAGGTTGATAACTAGTTCATTTTTTCACGCCAAGTTGACTAATCCTGATTGTCTGATTTTTCATTGCCACTTAAGGGCATAGTTTGGCCCCTCATGATCCTGCACATACCCAGGGACTCTCTAGGTGCCCTAATGTGTGATAAGGTGTACTAGTACCCCTAGGGAGTCCCCAAAACCCCTTTTGACACATTAGAATGCTCAAGTGTGTCTTAAGTGGTATCTGGATCCTTTAAGACACACTTGAGCATTCTAATGTGTCAAAAGGGGTCATGGGGACTCCCTAGGGGTCTTAGTATGCCTTATCACACGTTAGGACCCCTGGAGAGTCTCCATGACCCCTTTTGAGACATTGGTATGTTCAAGTGTGTCTTAAGGGGTATTAGGACCCCTTAAGACACACTTGAGCATTCTAATGTGTCAAAAGGGGTCATGGGGGACTCCCTGGATGTCCTAATGCGTGATAAGGTGCATTAAGACACCTAGGGAGTCCCCATAACCCCTTTTGATGCATTAGAATGATCAAGTGTGTCTTAAGGGGTCCTAATACCCCTTAAGACACACTTGAACATTCTAATGTGTCAAAAGGGGTCATGGGGACTACCTAGGGGTCCTAGTATGCCTTATCATGCATTAGAACACCTAGGGTGTTCCCATGATCTCTTTTGACACATTGGAATGCTCAATTGTATCTTAAGGGGGTCCTAAGACCCCTTAAGAAACACTACAACATTGCAATGTGTCAAAAGGGTTCATGGGGACTCTATGGATTCTAACGTGTGATAAGATATACTGGGACCCCTAGGGAGTCCCAATGACCCCTTTTGATACATTGGAACACTCAAGTGTGTCTTAAGGAGTCGTAGGACCCTTTAAGACACACTTGAGCATTCCAATGTGTCAAAAGGGGTCATGAGGGTTCTCTAGGGGTCCTAACATGTGATAAGGCATACTAGGACCCTTAGGGAGTCCTAATGACCTCTTTTGACACATTGGAACGCTCAAGTGTGTCTTAAGGGGTCGTAGGACCCTTTAAGACACACTTGAGCATTCCAATGTGTCAAAAGGGGGTCATGAGGACTCTCTAGGGGTCCTAACACGTGATAAGGCATACTAGGACCCCTAAGGAGTCCCAATGACCCCTTTTGACACATTGGAACACTCAAGTGTGTCTTAAGGGGTCGTAGGACCCCTTAAAACACACTTGAGTGTTCCAATGTGTCATAAGGGGTCATGGGGACTCCCTATGGATCTTAACACGTGATAAGGCATACTAGGACCCCTAGGGAGTCCCCATGACCCCTTTTGACACATTGGAATTCTCAAGTGTGTCTTAAGGGGTCGTAGGACCCCTTAAGACACACTTGAGCATTCCAATGTGTCAAAAGCGGTCATGGGGACTCCCTAGGGGTCCTAATCTGTGATAAGACATAATAGAACCCCTAGGGAGTCCCAATGACCCTTTTTGACACATTAGAATGTTCAAGTGTGTTTGAAGGGGTCCTAAGACCTCTTAAGACACATTTGAGCATTCCAATGTGTCATAAGGGGTCATGGGGACTCCCTAGGGGTCCTAACGTGTGATATCTCAATCCCAATCCCTAGGGGTAATAATGTGCCCACAATCCCTGCCATATTTCAGAGTACTGATGAGAATGGTGAAAGTCTGAGATAGAGGTGGTGTCGGCATTGAAGTGGTAAGACATTCTTCATAATATCGCAGGGGGGGCACCATCGAAATGGAAAGGCTTTCCTCATAATGTCATGTCGCCACTGATCTCTTCTTTAAATTTATTAATGTGGTCAGTTCTACGGCATGTGCATCATTTCTAGTACAACTGCTCATTTTAAAAAACCCTTCCCCGCTCTCCATAATCTTTGACCGATTCAAAGATCCATCTGGTTGTTCTTGTTTAACCTCCCAATGACTCTGTTCAGCTACCAGATTATCAATAGGCGTGGTACAATTGTCTGGCATGACTAGAATCTATTTCGAGAACCTTTACAATTTAGCATTTCAGTTGAAAAAGTAGGGAAAGATACCATTTCATAGCCACAAGTGGTGGAATCACAGTGATTCTCTTTCCCTTTGCTTCTATAATCCGCCTCCAGTGAACTATTCTTCAAAGCCTCCATTTCTGTGTAGCTAGGGTTTTTGGCACCTGTAAAAGGCACTACTATGCCATTGTAGGGACTCATGCTCGTGCTCTAAATCATATTAAATAATATTTAAAATGTAAAATGTATATTATATAATATTTAATATATAATATATAATATTATATATAATATATAGTTTTTAATATTAATATATATTAAATAATATTAAATATAACATTTAATATATAATTCATATTATATAATATTTAATATATAACTAATATATAACAATTAATATATAATTGATATTATATAATATTTAATATATAACTAATAACTATCAAATATATAACTATCAATTATATAACTATAATTGATAAAGTGGAACCAAATTTCAAAATTAGAAATTAGAGAAAGTGGAGGCAAAGCAAAAACTTGAAATTCTGCCGCCAGATTCAAGTACCCAAAAATATTGGGTACCCGATTAGGCTCGGTATTGGTCTGTGCACCAAACCTACCTGGTCAACTCTTCAAGTGTCACAAAAGTGTGTTTTTTTTCTGTTTCTCTCAGTTCCAGACTTTGACCATGTAGCTGACGATTTTTTTTCACCAAAATTTGATAAAATGAAAAGGGTATCTTAAGGAGATTATCAGCTTTCTATCGATATAATTGCTGTCAAATTTTGAATTCGTTAAGTAATTATTAGTTATTTTCTAATCGAGCTACCTCTAAAGTGCTAATTTAGATACTGATTGAAAAATGACTATATCTTTCAAATGGTATAACATTTTTGAAATCCGAAAGATGCGTCACATTCTACGCTTCATCTGGTATAAGAAAAAATTAAAAAAAATTTAATTATGATAAGTTTTCAATGAGGTAAGGTGGTCAAACACGAGATTTTTTAAATTCTAAAAGCACTGTAGCAAAAAAATCATAATTAATTATCTGTTTGGAATAAAAATACCAAAAAATATGCATCACATCCGAGAATGAGTCAGCTACTTATATATAGAATATTATCAAAAAATATAATCATTTGCTTTTGATTAGGGTGGTCAGACATACACGTACTTCTTTTTTTTTTGCTAAAATGTTTATAGTGCTGCATTGCAATCTATAATTTTTACTAATCATATTAATTTTTTTTCAGACAAGGCTTAGTAGTTTAGAAACTACATTCAATTTCCTACAAATTATATTCTTACAACTTTTTGATATTAGGTTGATAAATAGTTCATTTTTTCACGCCAAGTTGAGTAATCCTGATTGTCTGATTTTTCATTGCCACTTAAGGGCATAGTTTGGCCCCTAATGATCCTGCACATACCCATGAAAAAACACCCAAATGAATGCATGTTCTCTTTCCAAGTTGGAACTTGAATGCCTATTATGTAACTATCTTTCTTTTCTATTTTTTTATTTCATGTTTTAAATGCCTATTATGTAACGGTCTTACTCTTATGTTTTTTTGTTTCTTGTATTGTTGAGAAAAAATCTTGATTTCATCAAGCCTATTTATGGGTCATTAATTTGCAAAGTTGTGTCAGCTTGTAGGCATTGTTATGTCAGATACGTATGCTATCGATCATGCCTTTGGTTAGATGGATTTAATTTGCAAGTTACCTGCCCCAAGTTTGTCGATGCATTCACCAATAATAAATAACCACCCCTGTAGCAAATTGGCAATAACTTTTTGAAGGTTTAGTTGAGCGACCAACATAGTGATCTTTGGAGTTCAAGTTATACAAATTTATTGGGTATTTAAATTGAGAACCAAAAATTGGAAGGAGAAGGTACATGAACTTATTTGCGTTTTTTACATTGCCTTCATTTAAATTATGTAATACTACCATGAATTAAAAGATGAAGATTCTATGAAAATAATTTAAATCTTTCTGTATTTGAGGTGTATAAAATGAATGCAAGTTATAAAGTTCCTATATGTGTCTACATTTTTTCAATTGCCTTCACTGCAAATTGATTTTAGAGTTATCTATTGTTCTATGAATGTGTAGGCCAATGAGAGACAAGGAATTTTTATCCTTGAATCTAAAATGATTCATAGGATTTAACAATGTTTATTTACTTATTTGTAGACTTTTTAAATAATTGATGCCATCATTCTTAATTAATCATTCCACGATAACATGAATTAATTTCTCTAAATAGGTCCACTAATTGTGATATTTTAAATTTATTGATTCTTTTTTATTGTCATTAATGAAGGTATTTGATTTTATTATGGCGTGCATTTTTTTCCTTTAGATTTATAATTTAAAGAGCTTACATATGTTTTTATTTTTTCCACATATATCATCATATACACTAATTATTTACAACTGAATATACCAGTTGCTTCTTTTATGTACAACTGTGATGTTACTAATCATCCAAAATGCAAAAGGATGATACACAAAGCGCTATCCTTGGTAAATTATCATTTGTGTATACTATTGGACTTATTACTAGCTTTAATATCATTGTTAAGCATCCTATTAGGGATTGACAGATCCAAAACAATATAAAATTAACAGTTATATGTAGAAACAAAAGAAGAAAACAATCTCAAAATAGATAACACATAGATTTAATGTGGTTCACCCAAAACTTGGGCTACGTCCACCTACACAGCCGTCCAACCTTTCTTATTATCCAACAAAAAACATACACCAACATTACAATGCATTATACATCTTAGCCGCTTATAATAGTGTTTTAGGGAAACCTCTAAAATTGACCATTTTAGGGATATACAATGTCGTATTCCTTTTTCCCGAAAAAGCACAATATCAACACCCACTACATGATCAATCACCACGATATCAACACATCCAAGTAAATTTTTTTTGTGAGTCAAACTTTAGTTCCCTTCTAAATCAGCTTTCTTATTATTTACAACACCATTTTGTTTATCTCTCAATCTTAAGGGCTATCAATTCCTGAGTATGTTCTTTCTCACGATCAAACATGATTTCAGAAGAGGTTACAAATATTTAATGGACTTTATTGCCGGGGGGCATGTATTTAGCATGGAGTTTTCCAAATGACGCTATTGCCAAGAGGCATGGATTTAGCATTTCCACAAATTGTAGAAAAAAGTGTCATAGAATCTCACTCATTTCATTTACTGTTCTCATGGATTGAATTTCCTAGCAAGTGAAACAAGCTATTGAAGACTTATGATGCTTAAGGATTGGTTGTTTCCACTACATTAATGAAGTTAAAGTTTAATATTCACATTTCTAGATATTGATGCTTATTTAAATATCTTTGTACTTGTAAATGTATGGAAAGAAATTGTGTAAAAGATGGAAAGAAATAGTGCATGTGTAAATGTAAGTGCTACATAATTGTAATAGCCTTTGAAATAAGTTTCACATTCTATCTGCAAGTTACAAAAAATAAAGAGTTAAATACCTAGATTCCATGTAAAATATCTCACGTGAATTCTTGATTGTTCCAGTAAGGATTGGTGCGAGAAATGAGGTATGGATACATTTTCATGTATTACCATTCCTAGAGAAGTCAATCAATTTTGAAGTCATCTAAAATTGGAAATTGATACGAGTGAATGTCTATTCTGAAGGTTTGTATTTTCCTTTCACTCTTTTTCCTTCGTAATGACATTGATCTTCATAGAGGTATCATGAATTTTAAGATTATGGATGGGGAAGGAATATTTAAATATATTAGCTGATAAAATGTAGTTAGGATTGTATTCTTTCTCAAAGGACTCTTAACTCACTGACATGACCAGGATATATATATCAACTCTTAAGATATGGATTACTTAAATTTAATTTAAATGACTTGTAGGTGAGATGATGCTTCTTGAATTAAATATTTGAATATAAAGTCAACTTCCAATATTTAATTAATCTTTATATATGAAAATATAACTAGAAAGAATAAATTATTGAAATTTGAGAAATGTTGAAGCAATTATCTATTCAAATCTAACTAAGGTTAGCTAGAATGAAAGACCAGTATGCAAAACATCCTAGCCATGACACACAATCTTTATTTCATACAATGGAACGATACAAAACAATTTATGCACAACTCCCATGTTACTAATCACACTTAATGCAAAAGGATGATACTTGATTTAGATCTAACTATAGATATAATTTTAGCATCATTATTGAAATTGCATCTATTCTATTGATTTTTTGCTTCGGTTCTATTTTTGCTACTCTTGATGCTGTTGTCTCAATTGACCTCATATGCTAATGAAATTTGGTAGAGTCTTTTTCTTATTTTATTGTTTGCTTATTCATTTCTATTTCGAGAACTTGAAGCTTCAAGTGTGTCTATTCTATTGATTTTGTGCACCATTTCTATTTTTTCTTCTCTTGAATGCTTTAGCTTCAACTAACTCCATATTCTAAAGAAACTTGGTAGAGTGTTTTTTCTTATTTTTTTGTTTAGTTGCCGATTATTGTTTGAATTTTCTTCCTACAATGTATTTTGTATTTCCCTGAGTTTGGTTTGTGAAATATCTTGCAAGTAATATCCATACATTTGTATGAGAATTGTATCAGTAAACATTAATATATATATATATATATATATATATATATATATATATATATATATATATATATATATATATATATATATATATATATATATATATATATATATATATATATACATATATATATATATATATATATATATATATATATTCAAGCTAAAATTTACACCTTTTACATTTCACTTATTTTTTATGTTTTTTTCTAGGCTGGCCTATTTGATAGAATGAATCATTTACAACTAAATGAAGATTTTTTCTCTAAAGAAATAGATAATGGATGCTTATTTATAAAAATTACTAGATGCTTTATTAGCTTTTATTCCTTGTAGGTTTGGCCTCACAGGAAATATGTTCACTAAGCCCTAGAGGTTGTACATGTAGCTAGAAAATAAATATGGAGTTGATCATGGCTCATTTATTTTAAAGATGAGGTTGAGTTCTGATTGTGAAATTGAATTGGATGAACTTGAAAATGGAATAGCAAATGATGAATGAGACATGTGGTGAAGAATGACTTTAAATTTTCATGCAGAATGTACTTGAAATTCGTAAATGGAATGTACTATTAAAAATAAAAAAATGTTAACATGTCTATTATACTAATATAATTATGGCCCACTTATTCATATAAAAATAATAATATTAATTATCTAGAAAATTTACACCTAAAATTTTGTGATCCCTAAAAAATACTTACTTTCTAATAGGTGCCTATATTAGGATGATAATGGCAAGACAACTGAAAAATTAAAAAATGTCTTCCCTTACGACACTTTGATGCAATGTGAACTATCATGTCATAAAAGGTTACTAAATCCTATAGTTGCTCGCTAGACATCCGATAACTATTTTCCACATGGATTTCATGAGTTTTTAGTCTTTTACTTTAATTGTGGTATTGATATTAAGATCATAAAATGCTGAATAATTTTATTTATTTTTAAAAGTGGAAGACAATAAAATAACATGATAAATGCATCATCATCACAATTTTGTAAAGAAATATTTATGTTATATAATGCATCATCATTAAAATTTCTTAATGAAATCTTTATGTGATAAATTATCAAGTTGATAAAATATATAAATATATTTTAATGGGAGGTGATATATATATATATATATATATATATATATATATATATATATATATATATATATATATATATATATATATATATATATATATATATATATATATATATATATAGTGGATAAAGGATTACATTGAATCTTTTTTTCTTTTCAAATGTTAAAAGAAACCTCTTGCAATGGTAGAATATTAAAGGCTTGATATTGGTAGATATGAAAGTTGTTTATGATAGATGTTGACAGATTAATAGATGATATATTAGAATGGTGAATCGTGACTATTTTAAGATTCGTGAGATAATTAATATATTTGTTTACTTGGCAAGAGTCATGAGATAATCATTCATAGTGTTCCCTAAAGTTTAATTTTACTAGATAAAATGACACTCTAATGATTGTTAATCCTGCTCAACAAGGAAAAAAGAATGTAAGAGATTTAATTTGATTAGCCTCTACCACTCAAGTTAATGTAATTGGATAATGTATCTCTTTTTCTTTTATGGGGCACAATAGCTATTCTAATTGTTGCCTATCATGTCGATGCATAAAGGAAATTTTCCTAGATTTGCAACTTCTAATATGATCTATCTTGGATGGTTACAATGTTTGTATTTTCCCTTTTGAATGACTTTGTTCTAGAAAGACATTAACAATGGCAAGTCACATTAATTGTACTATCTATATGATTAATTGAAGCCATTGTTGTGATAATGTAAGAATAAAATAAAATCTAAAAAAATATTGCACATTCTTTACTTCAATATTAAGTTAATGTTTTCCTCTTTCAACATACAAAAGAGTGAACACAATTTTGACAATGGTGCTAAACAAGTTGTCCTAACAATTGAATTGATACAAATTTAACTCTTTACAAAATAGTAGTGTTAATGCATCCTAGCAAAATTGAAATGCCTAAATTATCTATAAAATGACTCATTTTCCATCAATTATGAATGTCAGCATGGAATTGTAGTCCAAGTCGCTTCCATCATAATGGGAACCACACAAGAGTCTTAACAATTCTTAAATAGTCAACATCGAAAGTTAAAAATGACAATAATAGAAGTAAGTTTATGTCAAATTCATATGGTAGACTGTAGTGGATTAAAGATATACATTTTGGCATCATTTAATTGTTGGGCTTCAGGAAAATTAAAACCTAGTAAATTCTAAATATCATGAACCAATAAGGTTGTAGAGTTTTTTAATAATGAAGCTTATCATTGAATTTATCTATATTTATTTATTTAAAAATAATAATATTTTCATTTGTTCCATAACTAGCAATCTTCAAGTAGAATATTGATTTGGGTATATGCAATTAAATAAGTTTAAATATAGTGAGGAATAATATTAATAAAATTTGGAACTCAATATTAGATTATTATTTAAAGTTAATATGTTAATAAGGATAATATCTTGCTTTTTTTTAAAAACGCTAACGGTTACTTGTTTTTGCTTTTTTGGTTACCTGTTTTTGTTTTTTTCTTGTTTCATCAAACGTATTTATGGGTGAGAGTGGTGGAAATTGGTGAGTATCAATTTTGGGATCATCTTCTTCCGGTGGAGGAAGGATTGGAAATTTCTTTGGTTTTCTTTCTGGGATTCAGAATTGAGGTACGCCTGTTTACAAGTTTTCTCTCTATGTACCCAATTTCTCTGATCTCTATGTGGTTGCAAACTTATGGATTGTATTGAATATGTTCTCACATTCTTTTGCTGGATTCTTTTCATTTTGGGCATTATTTTCTGTTGATTTATGTAATCACCTTGCTAATTGGCACTCATCTCCCCTTCGTTCTTGCGGTCTTGAACTGCGTTCCTTGTCACCTGTTATCTGTAGCATTTTGAGATAGGAAGGAATTCGTTCATATATTTTCTAGCTTCTTAGGGATTGTTTTTTCTGTGTTTGCAAAAATGGGCAGAATTGTTGTAGCCATGATGATGTTAGTGAATAAACTGGGGTTATGCAGGAAAGACCTGTAGGCTTAGGTGGTTTAATCAGCTGGACCGAAGAATAAACAGAAGGCCCTTCAGTGAAGAATAACTTAGATTTTTGGTATTTAATTTAGTTTTAGTTAAGATTAGTTTGTTAATTTAGTTTCATTTTGATTAGTTTTTTAATGAGGATTTTTTAAGGTCATAATCTTTAGAAATGGGAGGGTTAATAGAAGCCATCTCAGCACAATCCTATTATGTTACAGATGGTATTGGCCTACCAAAACTCCATTGCAATAACAAGGGAGTTCTCACTTGAATTTATGCTGTAGATCCTTTACTTTCAAGAAGATGGAATTCCTATTTTTGCTGTTCAGGTAAAGATTTTCACCTCAGAATCCAAGCATCACTGGCTCCCTATTATGCCCTCGAGATTCCCCTACCTACTGTGCTGAAATTGACAATCTGTATGTTAGGCATACTTCACAAGAACCTTTATGTTAGGATCAGATTTTTGGTAGTTAATTTAGTTTTAGTTAAGATTAATTTGTCAATTTAGTTTCATTTTGATACGAAATTTGGTAATGACAGAGTTCAAACTAGGGATTCTTGATCCAAATATGCCTGAAAACGTGTCTAGAAGGTAGAAAAGGTAAAAGAAATTACTCACAGCCATACCCAAATTCTAATTTGAAGGATTCTTGATCTTCAAACTAGTGTTTCTTGATTATTTGATTTAATCAGGAAGCCGACTGAAGGACTTCTCTGTGATAATTCTTTCCTCTGCCTCTGGTATTCTATCTTTACTCCTTCATGGGTAGTCTCAGACTCATGCACAATGAAATCATGGGTAGTCCCAAAATGTGGTTGTACTTCAATTTTGCCTCGCGGTCTTCATGCTTTGTTTTCGATTCCCCTATTTTTGGCTGCAGAGTATGAAAAAGGGTGAACCAGGGCAATCCCTCTGCTGTTGCACTGCTACTTGGATTTCTCTGAAGTTTGACCCCATTATCTTAATTGGATATTGATTCTTTCACAGATTGGTGAGTCTGAAATTGTTTCATCATTATCTGATGAATCCAAGAAACGCGATTAAAAACTATGTCTTTTTGTTTGCCAACTTCACCCTCTCCCTGCGCTTCTTAATCTGTCAAATGGTTGTTTTGCTTGTCTTTTGCATTCTGAGAACGTTCCTCATCTTTTGGGGAAATATCCATCATTTTTTAATGCTATTCTTGTTAATCGTTATGTACAGATTTTGTATTTTATAAAGTTCCATTTAGTTGTTTATATTTGCTTCTTTCTGTGTTATCAGCACTCCAAAAGATTATATTTGCGGTTGATTCCACACATTGCATGCTTTTCTTGTTTTCATTTCCTTTTTATGATGTCATAATTCTTCAAATTATATATTGTTGTTTGGCTTAAACTATTTTATTCAATTTGTATGTTTAAAATTGAATTTACTTTTAAATGATTGTGTGTGAGTATTCAAAATAAGTTTGGAATTAACTTACTTATTTAAACTTTAGAGTTTACTTTGTTTAGTGTATTCCACTTTGGCATCTACTTATTGTCTATGTGAAGTGTGTGAAAATTAGATTTTAGTCTTTTATATGTACTTATTTGATTTAACTTTGACATTCACTTGGATTTGAGGCACTTATTGTGTGTATGTGTGTGTGAGAGAGAGAGAGAGGGGGGGAGTGGGAGGGGAAGTGAGGGGGAAGTGGAGTGAGAGGGGGGAGGGAGGGGGAGTGAGAGGAGTAGAGGGAGAGGGAGGGAGGGGGAGTGAGAGGGGTAGAGGGAGAGGGAGGGGGAGGGGAGGTGTAGGGAGAGGGAGAGGGAAATAGAGAGGAAGGGGGAGGGGAGGTGTAGAGAGAGGGAAATAGAGAGGAAGGGGGAGGAAGTAGAGGGAGGGGAAGTGAGAGGGAGAGAGGGAGGGAGAGAGAGGGAGGAGGGAAGGAGAGGGAGAGGAAGGGGGAGGAGGTAAAGGGAGAGGGAGAGGGAGAGGGGGGGAGAGAGAGGGAAGAGAGAGGGGAAGTAAGAGGGAGGGAGGGAAAGGGAGGGAGTGGGAGTGGGAAGGGGTGGGGAAATGAGAGGGAGGGAGGAGGAGGGGGAGTGAGAAGGAGAGGGGGATTGGGAGGGGGAGAGAGAGGGAGAAGGGAGAGGGAGAGGAAGGGGGGAGAGGGAGAAGGAGAGGGAGAGGGAGATGGAGATGGAGATGGGGAGGGGGAGGAGGGTGAGAGTGGGAGATGGAGTGAGAGGGGGAGAGGAAGAGGAAGAGGGAGGGGGAGGGAGAGGGAGAGGGGAGGGAGAGAGAGAGAGGAGGGAGTGAGGGGGAGAGGAAGAGGGAGTGGGAGTGGGAGTGGGGGAGGAGAGAGGGAGAGTGAGAGGGAGTAGGGGGTAGGGAAGGGAGAGAGGGAGGAGAGAGGAGAGAGAGGGAGTGGGAGGGGGAGGGGAAGTAAGGGGAAGGGAGTTGGAGGGAGAAGGGGGGACGTGCAAGGGGGAGTGTGAGGGGGAGGGAGAGGGGTAGAGGGAGAGGGAGGGAGGATGGAGGATGAAGGATGGAGAGAGAGAGAGAGAGTGAGAGTGAGAGAGTGAAAAGGGGTGGGGAATTGAGAGGGGATTTTAGAGGAGGGGGAGAGGGGGAGGGGGGGAGAAGGGGAGAAGGGGAGGGGTAGGTAAGTCAGGCAGGAGAGAGGGAGGGGGAGATAAGTTAGGGGGAGAGATGGGGAGATAGGGAGGGGGAGGAGGGGGGGAGGAGGAGAGAGGGGGGAGAGAAGGAGGGGGAGAGGGAGGGGGAGTGAGAGGGAGAAGGGAGAGGGAGTGAGAGGGAGAGGGGGAGATAGCAGGGGGATGGGGAAGTTAGAGGGAGGGAAGAAGAGAGGAAGAGTCAGATGGTGGGGGGAGAGAGAGGGAGGGAGTGGGAGGGGAAGTGAGAGAGAAGGGGAGGGGAGGGGGAGTGAGATGGAGAGGAGGGGGAGGGGGAGGGAGAGGGAGAGGGAGAGGGAGAGGGGGAGGGAAGAAGAAAGGGGGAGCGGGAGAGGGAGGGGGAGGGGGAGGGGGAGGGGGATGGGGGAGGGAGGGATGAGGGAGTGAGAGGGAGAGGGGGGGATAGAAGGGGGATGGGGAATTCATAGGGAAGGAAGAAGAGAGGGGGAGTGAGATGGTGGGGGAGAGAGAGGGAGGGAGTGGGAGGGGAAGTGAGATATAATGGGAGGGGGGAGGGGGAGTGAGATGGAGAGGAGTGGGGAGTGGGAGGGGGAGGGGGAGGGAAGAAGAGAGGGGGAGTGGGAGGGAGGGGAGAAGAGAGGGGGGATGATGGGGTGAGAGAGAGGGAGGGAGGGAGGGAGTGTGAGGGGAGAGATAGAGGAGGGAGAGGGAGAGGAAGAGGGAGAGAGGGGGGAGGGAGTGGGAGAAGGAGAGGGAGAGGGAGATGGGGAGAAGGAAGGGAGAGGGATAGGGAGTGTGAGTGGGAGGTGGAATTAGAGGGTGAGAGGAAGAAGGGGGGAGAGGGAGAGGAGAGGGAGAGGGAGAGGATGGAGGGAGGGAGGAAGTGGGAGAGGGAATGAGGGGGAGAGGAAGAGGGAGTAGGGTGTGGGAGTGAGAGGGGGAGGGGGTGTGGGATAGGAAGAGGGGGAGGAGGGAGGGAGGGGGAGTGAGAGGGGGAGAGGAAGAGGGAGGAAGAAGGGGGAGTAAGAGAAAGCAAGGGAGAGGGAGAGGAAGGAGGGAAGGGGGGAGGGGGATGGGGAGGGGGAAGGGGATTGGGAGAGGAAGAGGGAGTAGTGAGGGAGGGGGAGGGGGAGGGGGAGGGTAAGTTAGGGGAATGGAGTGGGAGGGAGAGGGAGAGTGAGGGAGGGTGAGATGGAGCAGGGAGGGATGGGGATGGGGGAGGGGGACAGGGAGGAGGGATGGGAGGGAGAGTAGGAGGGGACATGGCATAGAGCTCTCCCCTGTTGAGGTAGTTTGAGAGTGGTGTGGCCTTCTATGCCTTCTCTAGGACCAAATTCTCTAGGAAGAGTGCTCTACAACTTTAAAAGATCCAACAACTTCCATAACTCACTACCCTCCTAGAAGACCCTTGTCTTCCTTGGTAGAAAATGTCTCATATTTTGTCTTTGTATCAAATAGGAACCTATGGATTAGAGAAGGGGATGGAAAGGTTCCATGCTCACTATATGTCTCTTATGGGAGTGATTTTCAAACCCTTTAAATGTCTATGTCTTTTAGACAACAACTCTAGTTTTTATGCATTCTAGGCTTGTAGCCTATGAGCGAGGTTCTAGGGACTTAGATCCAGATTCTTACAAAGAGACTAAAAATTTTTTTTTTAGATTTGGACACCCTTCATTAAGTTATGTCAAACCTCTAGATCATGAGATCCCAACCAGTATGGACACTACCTAACAATTCATGATTCACTAGTCCTAATAGGGCTAGTTGCCTTATTTATTTAAGGAAGTGTTCACCAGTCAATTGTCCAAGTCAAATTATTGATTGGAATGGTGTTAAGGATTCCAAAGAGACAACAATCCATCATTATATTTCTTTCATCCATCCACAAAGTGCCACTGTCACTTCACTCTTTCATATTATAGATCAAGCACATAGAGATGCTTAGCCTAGGGTCTGAAAGAAAACCTTATAAAACAATCTCCCTTTTCTTCTGCTCTTGAGGATCAATACTACATTGACCCTACTTTCATTTCCCCACAACACATGGGAATCCCATGGAGGAAAAGCAAGATAGGGGCATTGTTTGTTGAAACCTTGATTCAGAAGGGTTTCTTGAAAACCTGGTAAAGAAATTCTTAAATCTTTTGACTCCAATCTCCAAACCTACTCAATCCACTTGCATTAGAGTCCTATTTCATGTTAGATACTAGACCTATCAATCTTCTTCTTCACAATTCTGTACCAATCCTTACACACACTGTTTACAACTTCCAAAATTTAGGGAAAATAAGGAAATTTTATTGATTCGAATGTAAATTACATAAGTGTGTCTTCCACCACTTGAAAGGGATATTTGAAGACCTTTCCCAACTAATACAACAATTTTTCAAAGGTTGTAACCATTGGGATGTTTTTACAAATTGCTAGCAACTTTTCAGAAAACTTGATGAGCAACATTTCTTGCATTTTGCAACTTTTTGCAAAATGTTGTATTGTTGCTCCTAATGAGCCTATAAGGCGTAAGCCTTGGATCTCAAGGATCCTACACATTATTAAATTATTAAAATAACCTAGAAAGACACCTAAGATATCCTAAATACCTAGATGTGCCTTTGGACCATAGTCAAAACCCATGGTTTATAGCCACACCAAGGGTGACTAGGCCTTACAATTGGCTTATAAGATAAATCTATGATGTTCTCTTCAACCCTTAGGCATGAAGGCCCTTGGGTACATACTTGGGGGCTCATGATGAAGATATTTCATTGAAGAATATGGGGGAGGTGCCCCTGCACCATACTCTCTTGTTTTGAAAACTCAAGTTCCACTTGAGAGAGATTGTTGAAGAGATATTCCATATTTATTAATACATTCTTCATTCATCCATGTTGCATCAATGTTAGGTAGCCCCTTCCATTTGACTAAGTAATCTATATATATCTTCTTCTTGGTTGGTTTGAAAACCTTGGTGTCAAGAATCTTTTCCAACTGTAATGGTTGGCTTTGTGGCAAGTCCTTTATCCACTCTGCCTCTGTATCTTTAGTATCCTACAAAGAGTTATTAGACCCTATATCACCCTTAAGTAGCCTCATCTGCAGTTTGGTGTGCCCCCTAGGTAGCCTCACCTTGTTCAAATATGCCCACACTTGATTTCCTTCTTTTAAATTCACATGTCTCTTCTTTTTATCTGCATGTTCCTTGTACTTTGCACTATTTTGATTCAGTGTATCTCTAACTTGATCATGAATCTATTTGGTCCATGCAGAAAACTCTTCACCCTTTTCACTGACTTTGAAGTTAGTTTTCACTGACTTTGAAGTTAGTCAGTAACTCTCTCAACTCTATGACTCCTCTTGGATGTATTCCATATTTTACTTGGAATGGTGTCTTCCCTATTGACATGTTTACTGAATCATTGAAAGAAAATTATGCTTGAGGAAGGATAGCATCCCAAGTCTATCTATATTGTTTTGTTAGACACCTTATAAGGTTGCCTAATGACCTGTTTACAACTTCAGTCTACCCATCTATTTGTGGATGGTATGCAGAACTAAATGACAAGTTTGTCCCCAACTTTTTCCAAAGGGCTCTCCGAAAATGCCCTTGGAATTTCACATCTCTGTTTGAGATAATGGATGTTGGCAATTGATGAATCCTAACCACCTCCTTAAAGAAAAAGTTAGCAATATGAGATGCATCATTAGAAACCTTACAAGGAACAAAGTGTTTCATTTTGCTAAATCTGTCAACTATAACAAAGATGCTATCAAATCCATGTTTAGTTCTTGGAAGTCCTAATACAAAATCCATACTCACACTGTCCCATGGCTTCATTGGAATTGGGAGTGGTTGATAAAGACCTTGATTGAGGGCGAGAACCATAGCATAAAGTTCTAGGTCATAAGTACTATACTTTCTCTTTGCTTCATTTAGTTTTTATGAGAAGAAAGCCATTGGCCTACCATCTTGACTAAGGACTGCACCTATGGCTAGATTACTAGCATCTGTCTCTACTATGAACAACTTGTTGAAGGTAGGTAGTGCCAAAATGGAATATTATGCTACTCTTCCCTTCAAGTACTCAAAATCCTCATTTGCTTGGGTTTTCCATTGGAATTTTGTTTTTCTACCACCCTTGATGGTATCAAGTAAAGGTGCATATGTAACTAATTTTTTTGGTAAACTTCCTATAAAAGGTTTCCAATCCATGAAATCTCCTAACTTCTCCTAGATTCTTTGGTGTTGGCCAACTGAGTATTGCCTCTATCTTTTCAAGATCCATTTTTAATGTGCCCTTTGAGATAAAAAAAAATCCAAGAAATATCAATTCTTGATGTATGAATGTTCACTTTTTGAGATTTATAGATAAATTGTTCACATGTAACCATTGGAGAACTTGTTCCAAGTGTCTCATGTGCTATCCTATAGTCCCACTAAAGATTAGGATGTCATCTAAATAGACCACCATAAACTTGCGTATAAAATCATGAAGCACTTCATTCATTAGTCTCATGAAGGTGCTAGGAGCATTGCTAAGGCCAAATGACATCACAAGCCATTCATATAACCCCTCAGTGTTTTTAAATGTAGTCTTCCACTCATCTCATGGCCTTATTCTTATTTTATGGTAACTATATTTAAGGTTGATCTTAGAGAAATAACATGCTCCTCCAAGTTGGTCTAGTAGATCCTCCATTCTGGGCATTGGAAATCTATATATGATTGTTATCTTGTTAATTTCCCTAGAGTAGGTGCATAGTCTCTATTTTCCATCCTTTTTAGTGGCTGAAACACTTAGGACTACACAAGTGCTTAAACTCTTTTGTATGAGTCCTTTAGTCAACAATTCACTTACTTGTTTAGTTACCTCTGTATTCTAATCAGGGGTAAGCTTATATGTTGCCTTGTTGGGTAGGGAAGCACCAGAAATAAAGTATATTTTGTGACAAATATCTATCAAAGGTGGAAGTTCATCGGGTATGTCTCCTGCAACAATACCTTTATATTTCTGTAGTAGACTATCAACTTCCTGTGGTACTTCTCTATGTACTATTTTCTCCTTAGGTTTTGAGGACTAAGGAATATCCTACCTCTGAATCTTGTATGGTATTGATCATTTCTTGTTCTCCTACAATCATAACAAACTGTTCCTTTGGTTCTTCTTGTTGAGGATTAGGAAGAGGGAGAAGATTGTATTTATGACCATTCTAAATGATTTGGTATTTGTTTGTGACTCCATCATGTTTGGCCTACAGATCATACTGCCATGAATGCCCTAACAATAGGTGGAAGACATCCATATCTACAACATCACAAAGGACTCTATCCTTATAGTCTTTAATGGAAAAATCTACCCAAGCCTATTCATTTAAGAGGGTCTGTTGTCCTTTTGTCAACCAAGATACATGGGATGGGTTTGGGTGGGGTATCTTTTCCAATTTTAATTTATCTACCATCTCTCTAGATACAATATTTTTAGTAGAACCAGAATCAATTACTAACTTGCATAGCTTTCCATGGCTTTTGCAGTTGTTCCTGAAAATATTCTTCCTTTGAGGAGGCTCCACCGGTACAAGTGCTTGGATTAAGGTCCTCTTCATCATGAGGGATACACCTTCTTCTCCCATACAGTCAGCATCATCTTCTTGCACTAGGTTGGCTCTTCTTTCACCTTGGTTATTCTACTTGTCTTTGTCCAGACACTTATTGGTGTAGTGACTTGTCTGATTGCAGTTATAGCACCTAATCTTCCCATTATTTCTTCCTTCATTTCTACCTCTGTCATTTCCTCTTCTACCATTGTATCCACCTCTTTAACTTCTTTCTCCTTGGGTGTTCTCCTTGTGGTCTATTGTTATATATTCCTCTTCCTCCAAAGTTTCCTCTTCCTCTATCATTCTTTCCTTTTCCTCTATCACTTTGTTCATTTCTCCTTTTGAAATTTTATTCAACTTTCAATGCTAATTGATAGCATTGGTTCACTTTGGTAGGGCTTTTCAAACTAAGTTCATCCTAAATTGAGACCCTTAAGCCATGCATATACCGAGCAAGCTTCACACATTCTAGTTCAGCAAGCTTGAATTTCATTACCAATCTTTGAAATTCTTCAATATAGCTAGAGATTTCCATCTCTTTCTATCTTAGATTCAACCTTCTTTTATGAAGTTGGATTTCATAATCTTTAGGGACATAGGTTTCCCTAAGTAGGGCCACCATCTTCTTCCAAGTGGTGAAAGAAACTATTTAGGGCATCCACCCAATCTATTTCACCATCAGGGTCCATCTTCCCATTGTATGTGGGCAACTCAAGCTTGGCATTCATGGTTGTCCTCTCCATAGACTTTAGAGTCTTCATAAGTAGCCTATGGTCTACAAGACATTCCTCTTATTCCTGCTCAAGGGGTTCTTCTTCACTCCCTTCTTCGACATCATCAGAGTTTCCACTACTTCTCTTTTGAAGCTCTTCCATAAGCATGTCCATCTCTTGCCTCATCTACTGCATTTCAGTGTCTCTTTGAAAAAAATCATCATGCTTTGTCCTTTTCTCTCTCAAGTCTCTTACTATCTTTGCATTGGTCATCCTTGTTGACAACTCTCCTTCATCTTATCCTTCCATGGTTCTGGTATATTTTTACCCTAAGGATCTTAGATGCTCTGATATCACTTGACATAGAGCTCTCCCCTATTGAGACGGTTTGAGAGTGGTGTGGCCTTTAGTGCCTTCTATAGGAGAAAATTGTCTAGGAAGAGTGCTCTACACCTTTAAAAGATCCAGAAAATTCCACAACTCACTACCCTCCTAGAAGACCCTTGTCTTCCTTGGTAGAAAATGCCTTTTATTCTGGCTTTGTATCAAATAGGAACCTATGGATTAGAGAAGGGGATGGAAAGGTTCCATGATCACTATATTTATCTTATGGGAGTGATTTTCAAACCCTTTAAATTCCTATGTCTTTTAGACAACAACTCTGGTTTTTATGCCTTTTAGGCTTGTAGCCTATGAGCGAGGTTCTAGGGACTTATATCCAGATTATTACAAAGAGACCACAAAATAAATTATAGATTTGGACACCCTTTATTGAGTTATGTCAAACCTCCATATCAAGATATCCCAACCAGTATGGACACTACCTAATAATTCCTGATTCACTAGTCCTAATAGGGCTAATTGGCTTATTTATTTAAGGAAGTATTCACCAGTTCATTGTCCAAGGAAAATTACTAATTGGAATGGTGTTAATGACCCCAAAGAGACAACAATCCATAATCAGATTTCTTTTATCCATCTCCGAAGCACCACTATTTCTTCACTCTTTCATATTTTGGACCAAGCACATAGAGATGCTTGGCCTTGGGTCTACAATTCAAAGTGAGAGAGGGAGAGGGAGGGGGAGTGAGAGGGAGAGGGAAGGGGTGGGGAAGTGAGAGGAAGAGGGAGGGGGACAGGGAGGGGTAAGGGGAGGGGGGAGTGAGAAGGGGAGAGGGAGGGAAGAAGAGAGGGGGAGTGAGAGGGAGGATGGGGGGGTGAGAGAGAGGGTAGAAGGGGATCTCACAAGATCAAACCCATCATTGATTAGAAAACAAAATAATTCATTGTCAAAAATTGTTGTCCACATTGCCATATTTTATAGATTGGCACTCAAGCATCTGTAACTTTTGTTCTGAAACATATCATAAAACTCCCTTCAGTTAGTTTGTGGTAAATTAGGGTAACCACAACATATAACAAAATTATAAGGATTCAATAGTTAGATAAAAAGTTATTATCTTTGTACCGAGACCTATTTTCTATCATTAAACAGAAAGTTCAATTTCCCAATCCGCCTAGGGCATCATATACTTTTCACAATACATAACCAAATCAAACCAAAACAATTTCAAAATCATTGTTACTGATTCTAGTTTCCAAAAATGTAATCTATTTATTTTTCCAATTTATAAATCATTATACCATCACAACTCTTTGCCTGCAACTCCATTGAAGAGGGTTTTAAAACTAGTCTTCATTAAAAATGTCATAGATTCCACAAATCATCATAAAATTGAACCAAACCAAAAGTAAATGAAATATTACTCAAATATATTTCCAATTAATATAATTAGAGTTCTTAAATCTTCCATATGAATTTTTACCACACATTTCAATATGACTGTTCTCAGAAATCCTGAATCTGCAAATACTAACTTTCACCAAAAACCTCATAACTTCCTTCAAAGTTAATAAAAATTGATTAAAAAAAAATAATAAGAAATATGATTCATTATACTATCTCACCATTATAAATATATAGGGTTTCTAGGCCGTAAATGGCCATACAAGGCATGGAAACAACAACTTAACAAAAAAATTGATCAAAATGAGAGATTCAAACTCACTCAATTGTTCCAAAATGTTCTCCCTTTATCTATTCTCTCCAATATGATTTGGTTTGACCAATACATAATATTTATACATATTTAGGTAGTTAGAAACCACTTAACTACCCTTAGGACCTTTCATCTTCCTTTTTACAACTTTTAATGCCTCTTCAGGAAGACGACTGCAGGACTTCTCTGTGACAATTCTTTCCTCTACCTCTGGTATTCTATCTTTACTCCTTCATGGGTAGTCTCGGACTCATGCACAATGAAATCATGGGTAGTCTCAGACCCAAAATGTGGTTGTACTTCAATTTTGCCTCACGGTCTTTATGCTCTATTTCTGATTCCCCTATTTTGCCTCGCGGTCTTTATGCAGAGTATGAAAAACAGTTAACCAGGGCAATTTGAAATTTGAAATTGGATATTGGTGAGTCTGAAATTGTTTCATCATTATCTTAATCTATCAAATGGTTGTTTTGCTTGTCTTTTGCATCCTGAGAACGTTCCTCATCTTTTGGGGAAATATCCATCATTTTTTAATGCTATTCTTGTTAATCGTTATGTACAGATTTTGTATTTTATAAAGTTCCATTTAGTTGTTTATATTTGCTTCTTTTTGAGTTATCAGCAGTCCAAAAGATTCTATTTGCTTCTTTGAATGTTTGCGGTTGCATGCTTTTCTTGTTTTCATTTCCTTTTTATGACGTCGTAATTTCTTCAAATTATATATTGGTGTTTGGCTTAAACTATTTTATTCAATTTGTATGTTTTAAATTGAATTTACTTTTATTTCCTTTTTTTATGTATTCAAAATGATTGTGTGTGAGTATTCAAAATAAGTTTGGAATTAACTTATTTATTTGAACTTTGGAGTTTACTTTGTTTAGTGT